>JAOYMZ010062666.1:0-12852 GCA_025802335.1 Pinguicula primuliflora
TCATGTTAGTAAAGATGATAACTTAATATGACACTACTCGTTACAACAAGGTCGCACGAATCACTTCTCGTATGAAGTATGAGAAATCAATAAATGTTAATAGCACGACGTAACCTATGCTATTGTGCCAAGGGAATAAGTGTGCTAAAAGATGGGATATTACGGCCTCTGTGGCCGAGTGGGAGTTGTTGGGCTTTATATATGTTAATATTAATTAATTTGTTTAATTAATCTTAACCTAATCCCACTATCCACTAAGCCCACCTAATTCTCTATATATAGGCACTTAGGCCTAGAGAAGACTTACACTTCTATTCTACTCATGTGTTGAGAACCAGAAACATAAGATTTCGTTTGTGTCCTAATCATCCTCCGGGGAAGATATTTGATTCGTGAACACTTTTCATAGCCTCTTCCAACGATGATTTATACAGTCCGAGTGATTACGATTCTCCACCAAGCTTCCGCATCGTTAAGGTATATTCATTGTACCTAATCCGTTAGATTCGTTCTATTATAATCGATATTGATCTACAGTTATGTTGTGTTGGCGGCTGATTTTGCCTATTGTTGTAGGAATGCTGCCACTTTGGGTGCTAATTATGATTTGTTTCTTTCATCATATCTTCAATTTTCATTCTTTAGTATTGCTGAATTTAACTCTTATCTGGATGCTTTCGGTTCTGCAGGTTACCTCATTACGGTTGTTCGGTTTTCCAAGTTGAATAGTAGCTTCAACAGATTTATGAGCTTCTTTTGTTAGCAAACGACATTAACAAGTAAGCCATCCTAACTTCTCTCTTTGGTGCTATGTTTTGGGCCACTGTAGGGAGTTTTGTCCCAAGAATTTAGTATGTCAAGATTTAGTATTCGTAAGATCTATGAGCATTTTCTGGACTTCGATTATTGTTAAGCAACGACCATGTTGATATAGCCTTACGGAGGAGTCAACTATTGCTTCCTCAAACAGACAAAGAAGTTGCATCTTCTCGGATACCAGAGTTAAGGCACCTTTCATACCAGAATTAATTCTGGCTTAATTCTGGTATGATACACAAACTGAGGAGGCATCTTCTTTGTTGGGCTATTGCTCGATTTGTGTATGAAAACTATCAACTTTCATACCAGAATTAAGCCCACTCTCAGTTTCACTAACACCTTTCATTGTCCGCATCGCACTGCTCGATATGTACAACTCTAAAATCTAGCCTCTGTGTATAACTCTTGAACCACAATCTTTGTACTTTATTTCGGTTTCATCTCCTTTCCTGCTCCATTCAGTGGCGTACAATGCATTTTGGAATGTTCGATTGTGTGTCCATTACATTTGAAGAAGGTATTTTTTTTTCTCTTACTCTGCTTGATTTCATTTTCGCATGTTTTGCTTCAGAGTTACATTATTTAATGTACACCGCTGAGTTGCTTCTGAGTTACAATTTCAAAGCGTTGTTGGACTTCATAACAAGTGAATAAATGTGCTCTAATTATTTTTGGAGTTTTTAAATGCTTATATACAACTTTGTTTCATGAAATGCGAGCCCTAAAAACCCTTGGTGAACGGAAGCAAGCCATCAATGAGGTAGTTGTTTGCTATAGTGAACTTATCCTTGATTTATTTATAGTTCGTGTATCCTCAAAGTTCCTGCGTTGTTTACTGTACAGTACATGATGCGAAGGAAAAAAGTGGAGGCTCGGGAGAGGCATGTCAGACATAGAAAACTAAAAGAATACTTTATGAAGAAGATGGAAGTAAGGATTTGTTTTCTTAACGTATTGTTCTTGGATTCCAATATCAACAAGATTACTGTTCACCCGCTTGCTTGCCACTTTGGGTGAGTTGTTTTCAGGTTGGAACTTTGCTTCCAGTGCTGTCCTAACTTGATTGTTGATTTTTCTTTGCGGAGGAGTTCCATTCCTACATTTGATTATTGATTTGCAAGTGACAAAAATACTTCTCATACCTGCTGAATTCGGGTAAAGTTTTTGTGTTCATCAGCGCTTAGCTTTATTCCTTAATCTCTTCATTTGTTTCCAATTTGTCTGATTTTCTCTTCCATTACGTGTTGTGCCGAAGAAAAAACTATGACGATTGTGAACGATGAATTCCCGACGGTAGGACAAACTGTTGAGTATACCGCTTGTTGAAACACGAACACGACAACACAATTTTAAGGGAGAGATTACTTGTTGAGTATACCGCTTGTTGAAACACGAACACGACAACACAATTTTAAGGGAGAGATTCTTCCCTTAATTTCTATTTCACTTGTGTACAAGCTTACAACTCTTTTTTTCTTTTGTTTTCTTTCTATCTTCTTACAATTCTTTCACACACCATATGCCTATTTATAGAAACAAGTGGCTCTTCTAGAGAGTTCTATTTCTAGAGAGTTCTATTTCTAGATTTATCTATTTCTAGAGATTTTTATTTCTAGAAACTTCTTCAATCTTTTTTTTTCCATGTATTTTGTTCTAGAAATTTCTAGCACCTTCTTCATAGGTCTCTTCTAGAGTTTTCTTTCGTTGGGCTTTTAGACTTCCATTCTTGGGCTTCTTGGGCTTGATGGTGTTGATCTTCAACATTCCTTGTCTTCATTTCCAAAATGGCTAGGCAACTTTTGTACCTGCCTTGTTTGTTTCCCGAAGTGAATGTATCTTATCTTCTTTGTCCAATTTAATCCAAATGTTGCATAGACCACGTTAAAATGTGGTATGGGCCTGAGATCACACATTTGAGCACAAAATAAGCCACAAAGTAAGTGTATAGGGCATGATATAGTGGACAGTTATATGGTAAATAAGCTCAAAATGATATAAAATATGAGCTTATCAGACTTCCTACAAGCTCGGTTTCTATGGAACCATGATCCTCAGGGAGAATAAGATTAGCCTCGATAGAATGATCGGCAGTTAAGAGATCAATATTCTATGAAGGAGCATTAATCTCAGGAAGACCAATGTGTTCTTGGATGAAAACGCCTTCAACAGAAGCAGGTAACAAGTTACCAGAGCCTACGGAATTGGAACCTTGATGTTCATCAATAGAACTACAACAATTGAAGGGAGTGATAGTGTGTACTAGAACATTCAGTAGTAGATGCAACTGACAGATCAAAGAGAATTGTATGTCAAATTGATATATCAATGGGTGTAATCTCATCATCTGTTGTTCGTGCAACAGGAGAAGAAGCTAAAAGAACCAGCATTATCATCAGACCATGAGCCGAACTCATTGAAATGAGCCAAAGTATATTCACCAAAACAAATATCATGTCCCTTACATGGAAGGAATGTTTCATCAAAGGAAACATGGAGAGGGATATAAGATAAATTTTTTCTCAGAGAGTAGAATCGATAGCCAACATGACGATCACTGTATCCCATGAGGACACAAGAGACAGATTTGTGATCAAATTTAGACTTGCAAGTATCCCATGTATAGGGATAACACTTGGATCTAAAAACTCGAAGGGTCTTGTAATTAGGATATTTGTCAAACAACTTGAAGAAGGGAGAATCCCATTGTAGACTAGCTAGAGGCATTCTGTTCATTTGAAACACAGTAGTAGTAAAAGCTTCGATCCAAAATTGCTTAGGAATATTAGCATGAATCAGCATGATTATCCCAAGTTCATTGATCATTCGATGGCGTCTTTCAACTTTTCAATTTTGTTGTGATGTGTAGGGGAAGGCAGTTGATGAACAACACCAGAAGCTTGGCAATGATTAGAAAACTGTTGAGTAACAAATTCTCCACCACAATTAGTTTGTACAATTTTAATATCTTCATCAAATTGACCCTTGATATATTTCAAAAGGTAGATATTGAGCAAAGAAATCTGACTTACGTTTCAGTGGTATCATTTAGACATATTTAGTAAAGTCATCAACAATCGCTGAGTAATAACGGAAACCATGCATAGATAAGGTTGGAGCAGGATCTTATAAACCAATATATAGTTGCAAACGGTCGAGATGCACAAGAATTAGAAGGATCTAACGGAAATTTGGACAGCTTTCCAAGTTGACGACTTTCACATAAATTGTTTTCTTTATTGCTAATAGCTTTAATTGGATCTTTATTAAGGAGATTATCAACACCTGATGTTTGAGGATGTCCAAGCCTGTGATACCATATCCCCCTCGATGTAAGCTGAAATCATCGTGAGAATAGAGCAATCACAGGTAAATTGATTAGGTACAAGTTATCCCTCTTGAGGCCCTTTAGAAGGATCTTTTGGGTATCTCAGTCGTTTACACCAAACTAACAATAGAGAATTCACAGTTGACATAAAAATCTGAGGTAAGTTGACCAACACATAATAGATTTCATTCAAGGACAGGAACAAGCAGCATGTTTTTAAGAAGAAAGGGGGTTATCACCAGTGTGAGTTACTTCCAAAAAATTATCATTTTCAATCATAACATGATTAATGTGAGTATGGAGTAAGATTACGATGTATACATTCGTTGGATGTCATGTGAGAAGAAGCACCAGTATCAGAACTCCTTTTTTCAGGACTAAAAGAACATTATCATGAGTGGTATGATATGTCTGTGGTAAGTTTTTAGGTTGTGCCGAGTGATTGAAACTCTGCCAACAACGTATTGCGGTATGAACATGATTTTGACGTATATGACAAACTATGTCTCATGATCCACGATGTGCACCAAAGGCAGAGGTGGAGCCATTTCCTCGAGGCAATTGAGTGTGATTGGCTGGGACAAAACCTCTTCCTTTAAAAGTGAAACATTGAGAATTCGAAGAAAATTTCGAACCTCTTCGTGCTAATTTCTCTGCGCAAAATGCTGTGTAGTTAAAGGAGTCTGCATAATGTAATGTCTGCCTTGTTTCAAAGTTTTGAAGAAGAGAAATGAACTCTTTGAATGAAGGCATTGGAGGCCTTAACATAGTTGTGATGAATGACTCATAACGAGCTCCAAGGCTGGTAAGTAAGGAGAATACTTTCTGTTGGTCACTTACTGGGAAGCCAATCTCAGATATCTTCTTAATATACATGAGTTATTGAGATAGTTGGAATTTTCTCTCCTGGGACGATTGTGCATAGGTCTCTTTGAGTGCTTCTCATACATCACTAGTTAGATCAAGTCCGATAACATGATTGGTAGCTTCTTGGGTGAGGGTACCATTAATCCATCATCCAAGAAGATGATATGAGGTCTTCCATTTCACATATTCTGAGGCTGATCAGCGGCAGCAGCTACATGTGTAGCAACATTAGGTTTGCTAAAAGGAAAAGAGTTAAGCTAATCCTTACAATCACTTGTCAGTTACAACATTTGACTTACAATATGATGGGGAACAAATCTTACCTTTACTTTGTTGGCCATCATCAAATGCTAAATTATTGACTTTGAACGAAACAATCTCACTACTCTGCCCAGCATCTTGTGCTGAATCTTTGGCCTCAAATGTACCAATCTGATGAATCTTATCAGTTATGTGTTCACAATTTCTCTAGGTCATTAAGCTTCTTAGATCGAATCTTTGGATTAGTTTCGGCCTCCGTTCTTCCAAACATTATTATTCTTATTTGTGTAATCCTCGTAACACCAAACCCTTAGTTCAAAAAATTGGCTACAAAGTTGTCGAAATAAAAATTCAAGATCGATTCCTAAATAATTTCAACAAAAATTCTGAAAACGTGATGGATATTTTCAACAATCAAAAGTCGTTCATTGTACCAGGTTTGGTATAAGGATAAGTCAGTACAAATAGCACGGCCAAATGAGGAATATGGTCGGACGTAAAATGCCCAAATTCGGGGTTTTAACGCACAACCACCAAATCTTAATTAAATTAAAAATAAAATGCCAAAGTGAGATGCTATCCACACTCCATTAGGATTGAATCGCCCCCATAGTTGGATCATTCTAGAACAAGTAAAGGCGCAACTCTAATTAGGCCCTGTTTGCAAGTTCTACTGAAAAGCTGCTTTTGGCTTTTGAGGGGAGCTTTTAAAAAAAAGGTGCTTTTATAAAGACGTTATAAAGTGTTTACAGTGGGGACTTTACTGTGACAAAAGTTAAAAAAATAGTGCGACAAAAAAGATATAATACTGGGAAATTTTTGGGTATTTTGATATTATCGATTTGTATATAGAGAAAATGATCTTAAAAGTAAATTTTTTAATATTTACAAAATTTACAAAATTTTTTAATATTTACAAAATTTTTTAATATTTACAAAATTTACTCCGGCTTTTGGCTTTTGGACTTTTGGGAGCTTTTCCACCGCCAAAAGCCAAAATCGCAAACAATGTAAAATGGACTTCTGCGATTGAAAAGCCAAAAGTTGCTTTTGATAAGAACTTGCAAACATGGTCTTAGTTACACAAGGACTATGTTGATGATGATGTGGCCAAACTTGCTACTTATCATTTAAATTATCCATAAAAATTGGATAAATTCTGATGAGTACTGTATTTTTCATTTAAATTATCCATAAAAATTGGATAAATTATGGCTAGTACTGTATTTTTTCATTTAAATTATCCACACAAATTGGATAAATTGTGATAAGTAGTGAATTTTTATTTAAATTATCCCTAATAAGTATTGGATAAATTGATAGTTTTGACAGGATAATGTACGGTATGTATATCGGCATTCATTGATATCTGTTAAGAAGATTACACGACGATACGATTCACTTTTCTCACGGATCCCCCCACCAAAATTCGATCTATATAAATCCCTCCTTCCTGATCTTCATACTACGTTATAATAATTTCCGCTGACAGCGCCGAACATGGCTCCCAAATCTTCGTATCTCCTTCTCCTTGTGCTGACTACTTTCAGCATCTGCAGTTTAGCCACGAACATCACACATGATGGCCGGGCCATTCTCATCGATGGAGAACGTCGAATCATCTTGTCGGGATCCATACATTATCCACGCAGCACAGCCGAGGTACGCAGCATAATTTTGATAATCATCATGCAGGCAGATTCGCCCAACATTATTTCAAGTTAATTGTGTATGTCTCTTTGTACGATCAGATGTGGCCGGATTTGATACAAAAGGCAAAGGATGGAGGGCTTGACGCTATTGAGACGTACGTATTTTGGAACGCGCACGAGCCGGTTCGTCGACAGTACGATTTCAGTGGAAATTTGGATCTCATAAGGTTCATCAGGACGGTACAAGATGCAGGACTATACGCTGTACTACGTATTGGACCGTATGTTTGTGCGGAATGGAACTACGGGTACGGAATGGACAAATAAATATATTATCTTTATCATAATTTCGTTTATGTAAGTTTTCTGAATTCATTATGTTTTTTTTGGCAATTTGTAGAGGATTTCCCGTTTGGCTGCACAACCTCGCCGGCGGTGAGATGCGCTCGACAAATCAAGTTTTCATGGTTGGGAATCGTCAATAGAAACCTAGAATGATTTGTTTATTATTATTATTGATAGAAATTAACAATAATTACTTATTTTTTTCAGAATGAGATGCAAAATTTTACCACTCTGATAGTAGATATGATGAAACGAGAGAAGCTGTTCGCCTCCCAAGGAGGTCCGATTATCCTGGCACAGGTTTGAGAATTTTGAACAGAAATTAAATTGATAATTGGAATAAATAAATCATAATAATAATTTATATATATATATTATTTTTTTTGCGTTGCGTGCAGATTGAAAACGAATATGGGAATGTTATTTCTCACTATGGAGATGCTGGTAAGGCATATATCAATTGGTGTGCGAGTATGGCACAGTCCCTTGATATTGGCGTTCCATGGATCATGTGCCAAGAGAGCGATGCTCCTAAACCCATGGTAATTATTATTATTATTATTATACATACAGAAAAATGAATGAAAGAAAACATCATCATCATTATTATTTTTATTTAATATTTGAATCTATCTAACTTTGATTCCAATATTTCCAGATTAACACGTGCAATGGATGGTATTGTGATTCCTTCACCCCCAATGATCCGAATAGTCCCAAAATGTGGACTGAAAACTGGACCGGATGGTAAGTTCATTCCGTTCCGTTCCGTCGGTATGTCTCCAACTCCAATTGTTTCTACTACTAAGTACTAATCAACAACTCCCGCATGCATCTTTCAGGTTCAAGAATTGGGGCGGCAAAGATCCGTACCGGATGGCGGAGGATGTTGCATTTGCCGTCGCACGTTTCTTTCAGAATGGAGGCATTTTCCAGAACTACTACATGTATCATGGAGGAACCAACTTTGGTAGAACAGCAGGAGGTCCTTATATTACCACATCATACGACTACGACGCACCACTTAATGAATTTGGTAAAAACAAAAACCTTCCAACTTCATTTCCTGGTGTGGTGTCGGTGTCGGTGTCCTCATTAAAATTATGTGCCATGTAATGTTATGTCAGGTGGGTTGAATGAACCCAAGTACGGTCACTTGATGCAGCTGCACGATGCGCTGCATTCTATCGAGAAGCCGCTCACTTATGGAAATGTCACGACCATTGATTATGGGAATTCTGTCACCGTACGTAATCAATTTGTTGTATATTAGTAGCAGCATTTGATTTCATTGATTTTATTCTCATCAACTGACGATTGCGTTCTTTTCTGCGCAGGCTACCATTTATGCGATGGAAAATGGTTGGAAGAGTTGTTTCTTTGGCAATGCAAACACGACAGCAGAGGCCACCATCACCTACAATAACAAAAAACACACAGTTCCTGCTTGGTCCGTCACCATCCTACCGGATTGTAAGACACCAGTCTACAACACGGCAAAGCTCAATACCCAATCAACCATAATGGTAAAGAAGCCAAACGAAGAAGAAGAAGAAAACGAGCCACATATACTGCAATGGACATGGAAAGCAGAGGTAGTAGACGACACCGTTTTACTCGGAAAGGGGGAAGCTTCTTCCAGCCGACTCTTGGACCAGAAGACCATCAACGATGCTAGTGATTATTTGTGGTACATGACCAGGTGCGTCCAATGTGTAAGATAGAGATAGAATTATATGTACATCTATATCTATGTCCATATAGTTGTTTGATGTCAACTCTGCTGCCATTCTTGCAGTGTCAATATTGATGAGAACGACCCCGTTTTGACCAAAAACGTGAGTCTTCAAGTCAACGGTACGGGACAGATCATGCATGCTTATGTCAACGGCAAACATGTTGGTAGTAATTGGTCAACGTACGGTGTTTTCCAATCTCTGTTGAACCATCCGATCCACTTGAACAAGGGAAAGAATCAAATCTCTTTGCTGAGTGCCACCATTGGCCTCCAGAACTATGGCCCTCGATTTGATCTCGTGCAGAATGGAATCCTCGGACCAGTACAGATTGTCGGCGTCAACGGCGACGAGACCATCATCAAGGACTTGTCGGCCAAGAAATGGACCTACAAGGTGGGATTGCAAGGCTTGAACAATAACCTCTACAGGGACTCTTCCATACAATGGAAATCCAATGATATGCCCGTAAACCGGATGATGACGTGGTACAAAGTAAGAAGATTATTATTATTATTATTATTATTATTATTATTATTAGCTCTCTGTTTCCTCTGTTCTCATGAATAATTTCATTGCAGACAACATTCAAGGCTCCCATCGGAGAAGACCCCGTGGTAGTGGACCTCCAAGGTCTGGGAAAGGGTTTCGCGTGGATTAACGGCAACAGCCTGGGCCGTTATTGGCCGTCTTACATGGCGGACGAGGATGGTTGTTCCACGGAGGCCTGTGACTATCGGGGGACGTATGACAACAACAAATGTGTCACCAACTGCGGAAACCCGACGCAGAGATTTTACCACGTGCCACGATCGTTCCTAAACGACGTCGATAATGAGCTCGTGCTTTTTGAGGAATTTGGTGGGAACCCAAGCTTGGTGAACTTTCAGACAGTCCGACCGGGAACCGTTTGCGGCAGTGCTTACAGGCACAGACACATGCATCTGTCGTGCCACGGACATGGAAGGAAAATCTCGGCCATTAATTTTGCAAGCTTTGGTGATGCACAGGGAACCTGTGGATCGTTCCAAAAGGGAACCTGTGAATCGGAGAAGAAGGCGATATCAATCATGGTAGACGCATGTGTCGGGAAAGAGAGCTGTTCCATTCAGGCTTCGGAGAAAATATTCGGAATGACAAATTGCGATGCCACAATTGCCAGGAAGCTGGTGGTGGAAGCAGTATGCAACTAGATGATAGATCCCATATTATTTTCTACATTACAAGAAACTACATTTTAGATTAGATGAATTATTATATCATTTGATTACGAATACATATTAGAATCGATATTAGGTATCAGCCTTGTTTTTCTCTTTTCAAAATACAATGTGTTTTGAGTTTCTTTCTTATAAATATATATCTGTCAAGTTTTCACATGAATGTATGTATTCATTGAACGGTCACAATCTCAACAGATTAATGTGTGTATGTGTTTGAACAAAGTGGATAATTGAGAATCAGATTAATATGTGTTTGTGTATATTTGAACAATGTGAATAACTGATATTGTGTCTGTATCTGTACATATAAGGATCTTAGTGAGTGTCTTGTACCTCTATCTCATTTTTAATTTCGCTTTTCATTTTCATTCTCCTTTTTGAAAGTTTAGAGTATTTGCAAAACTTTGATTATAATGGAAATAATAATTATTATCTTTTTTTATTAAAATAACTAAGTTTTATTAAAATTTATGGAAAGACCCAAATATCTTTACTTAAAGAATTATCGCGCAGCAAGTTGGTTTCTCAAACTCATTCCCTTCTATATTCCCAAAATAATTTGCAGGAGATTTTGAAGGCATACCTCAAATAATCTCGAACACATGAAATTTGGAAGAGAATGAATTTTACTCCGCGTCTGATTTTTGGAGGCTATGGGAAGGGAAGGGAATGAATGAAAGAGAAATTTTTGCGTCCGAATTTTGGTGTTTAGGATAAGGGTATTTCAGGTATATATTTTTTTTATATAAGTTGTAATTATTTATAAATGTGTCATAAAAAGGAGAATGAGAAAAAAAGGAACCCCAACTCTTCTACAGGAAAAATGACTTTTTTTGGAGAAAAAAAAAGAAGAATGAAAATAGAGAGTAGAGTTCTAAAAAAGAAAAAAAAACTAGTAGTGTATTCGCCCTTCCTCTCTCTACATTCTGGAGTAATTTTCAAGTGTCGAATGGTAGGGTGCCGAATGATACCCTACCGTGCCGAATATGCATCTCGCTCGTCGGATTACATAATAAAAACATTGCTATTAGATAATGCTATTTTTCTAAATAATATTACGGCGGCTTCGGCGTCGAAAAAATCTAAAACCCTATTTAAATGTTATAAACCCAATAGCTAAATATAAACCAAAGGTTAAACCCTAAAAACTCAAACGCTAAACCCTAAAAACCCAAGGGCTAAACCGTGGTTGTGTCTCAACCGTCGGATGCAGGTCCGACGGCCGAGGATGTAGATCCGACGGCCGAGGATGCATATTCAGCACGGTAAGGTGTCATTCGACACCATATCATTCGGCATTTGAAAATTTGTGCTATATTCTAATTCTACGAAAATAAATGTCCTTTTCTTATAGGTTAAAATGTTCAAGACTAAAACGGAAGAGAAACTTATCCTTTCATAAATTCCATACACGTGTAGCATCGAATAATATATCGCCTCTTCTATCACCAATAGCAGCACTGCTTGCTCCAATTCCTCGCTGAACCGATGAAGAAGAAGACTCTGACAGGTTTCCCAACTCCGGTTGCCCGCGAGGAGTAGCCTCTGGCCTTCGAGCATGACTCGACGCCGCAACCTGAATTTGCGACGGTGAGAGCTCATGAGGCAACTGTATATTTGGCGGGTCATCGGGAAAGTTGATCACCGCCGATGGGCCGCGCAGGCAGAAGACGGCGGCATCGTATGCCCTGGCGGCCTCTTCCGGCGTGTTGTATGATCCTAACCATATCCTGTCTCGGCTTTTTGGCTGCCTGATCTCCGCCACCCATTTTCCCCATTTTCTCATCCGGACACCCTTGTAATTGTAACGCCCCTCCTCCTCCATCCTGGAATGAGGTCTTACCATTGCTCCGAATTTTGGACTCTTCTTTTTCTCACACGCCGGTGGATTTACTTAAACGAGTGTACTGGGGACACGTGGGATTATGTGCTCGCGACACCGTCTGTTCTGTCTATATTAAAGTCCAAAACGAAAAAAATATCTATATTCAAGTTTTTTTTTAGGGGTAAGTATATTCAAGTTTTTACCTACAAAAAAAAAGTATATTCAAGTTTGTTAAAAGTCACACGACGGATAGTTTTATCGCAGAGGGGAGAGTGGCCCGAGGACAGCTGTTGTGGGTGATAACGTATGGGCTGCGATGATGGAAACACGTGTATTTCAAAGAATTTTTTTGGATCAAATATCATTTTTGTACTTACAACTATGGACGTACATACACGTAAGGTTCCATGGGTCAATGATTAGTTGACTTATATTGCAAATTTTCCACCGGCTTGGTCGCTCAAGGATTTATGGAATTACTTCGACTAGTATGGCACGCTCCGGGACGTTCACACTCTGCCTAGCATGGTCTATCAAGGTAAAAGGTTCGGCTTTATCAGATTCGATAAAGAAACAAATCTGCAGGATTTGATAAGAAGGCTAAACGGAAACAGAATTGGCACCTGCAAGCTCTACGTGAATATTGCCCGGCAGCTCAGTGAGGTAAAACGCCCATCTGTAACTTCACAATCTAGAGCAACTTCTCAGATTATTCAACAGCGAAATAGTAGATATAACAGGGAAGTCACTGAGGCAGAAGGTATAATCAGGTATAACCCGTGTCCTGATAAATACTCTT
>JAOYMZ010062677.1:0-28778 GCA_025802335.1 Pinguicula primuliflora
GGAGGGGGAATGGGGTTATTTGATGTTCATGATCATGTTTAAACTTTCACATTTTTCTAGCTTTGAGTGGACGTTGTGCCATTTAAAGTAATTTAAACTCAAATTTTCATATCAAGTTGAAACTTTTTCCATAAGTTTTGCTCTTATAATGTAGAGGCCTTGCATAAATTCAATGCTGCTTCATGATAGATCATGGTGTATTGTCCACTGTCTTGAGTAGAATGAGAAATCTGTCTATTCAATGATACAAATCGAGGATCAGTTCGTACATAAATCAATTTCTAGTCTCAAAATAGTCTTTTATCAATTTGTTTTCCACTATGAACTCTGAATTGCAAAATGTTTTGCAGCACGGAACGAAATACTCGTGCAACTAGTGTGGATGCATCCACAAGAATTAGCAAGCCAGAGAAGAACTCTTCAGTTCCCTCACTAAATGTATCATCAGACAAGTATGATGAAGATGTTGATGATTTTGATCCGAGGGGTACTTCTTCTTCTAGTAAGTCAAAGCTTCTAAGTGTTCTTCCTATTATCATGCTGAGATCCAGAAGTATCTCTGCCCAATGACATATAACTTGCTTTCAACAAGATCTTTTCACTTGGAAAAGAAAGTGAATTAAGAAGTTACAAGTGCCACCTTATCATTAGATGGTTATTTAGCGCGATCAGCATCTCACCATGCTGATATTCCGATTGAACTTTGCGTGATGGTTATATTATTTTACTGATAAAATTACATATCTAATTTGATGATTGTCTTGTTGAACAGAACCTTCTGGAAACACTCAAGTGGATCTTTTTGGCCAAAATCTTGTAGATCTTTTGGATGAACCTGTGTCTGTTTTAACAGATAAGCAAACATCGTCGGACGATAATCGGCCAGATGTTGATTTATTTGCTGATGCTGATTTTGTATCTGCAATGCCTGATCTGGAAGTAGAAAAAAGTGTTGTTCCCGAGGTAAATTATTTTTGTGCATTCTAGAAACGGTAATGAGAGGTGTACATAATTTTGGTGTACATAATTATGTACAACCAATAAAATGTGCACACGTGGAATGATTTACTAATAAAACATGTGTGGTCCCAATTACAATGACACATGTACACATTCTATTGGTTGTACATAATTATGTACACCTATCATTATTGAGAAACGGTAATAGTTGGGTCTTCTTCATTGATCTGACTTGACATCAGTTATGACAACTCGTTTAACACTGCATTGCCCTTTAAACATTTGAGACCTTTTCACTTCTGAGATGCTTCAAATGGCCTTGACTTCTGACACAGTTCCATTTTATGCAGAAAGGCGTTGATCTATTTGCCTCCCAACCCACAGCTGTTGTTTCAACGACAGTGGATTTTTTCGCCGCACCAGAACCAGTTCCCCAGCCTAACGCCAATGCTTCCAGATCTGACACATCTAGCAACACATTCGATCCATTTGCATCTGTTCCACTGAACAATTTCGAAGATTCCGATCCTTTTGGTTCATTATCTTCTCATACAGATTCTCTATCAACGAAAAATGACAAACCCTCTTCAAGTGATGGACGCAGTGAGGAGATAAATGTATCTTCAAATGAATCAAAGCCTACACCGAAGAAGGATGCATTTCAAGTCAAGTCTGGGATCTGGTCTGATTCCTTGACCCGCGGTTTGATCGATCTGAATATAACTGCACGTAAGTACTTGTTTGATCGGTTTGTTTGAAATTTTGATAAATACTCGAAACTCAGTAAAAGAAATATATTTCATACTGACGTAATGCAGCCAAGAAAGTGAACTTAGCAGATGTTGGCATCGTTGGTGGGTTAAGTGATGCAGATGAAAAAGATAAAGGGACTTTTCCATCATTTTACATGGGAGGAGGAGGAGCTATGGGTATTGGATCTGGGTTGGGTAGATCTGGATTCACGACAGCAGCAACAGCATCAGCAGCATCAATACCAGATGACTTCTTCTCTAGCCTAAGCAGCCAGCAGAACCAATTTGGAGCCTTTCACAAATAAGGTGCTTTTATTGAGCTCATAATGTTGTATACGAAATTGTAACTTGTACTTTCATATTGGGAGATACACATCTCATCAGTTGAGCTAAATATGATCTGAAATTGTAGTTTTCAATTTCTTGTTTGCATTTAGTCATAACCGTATATTGTAAGAACGGGACAAGCAAAATAGTTAACTTTAAGATTGGATTTGATTGAATCACATTGTTATTGAGTTCTTGATCATGAAAAACTAGTCATTATTGGGAGAATTTTTTACCTAGAGCGTAGAAGTTATCAGCAAACTAATATAGAGAGAGGTAAGAGATATTTTGATGAGATAACATTATTTAGAATGTGTTTGGTGGTCCATGATCGGTCACCTAGCGCCTAGGCGATTTAGGCGTTTGTATAAGCGGCCAAAATAGGCGTTCATGTGGCATTTGGACAGGGTGGAAGGTCCCCATCCAACACGTTGGCGACACAAAGGTAGCCTGGAAATTTCCCAACGCCTTGGCGGGGCAACCACGACGACCGTCATTTCAAACATTGTGGGAGAGTAAACAACTGGTGGCCATTCATTATTCCATATGAGTCTATGACTAGCAAATCATAGCATGTAGTAATTAGTAAACTATGAGGATGTCCTGAAATGAATGTATCAATCTTTTTTTTTTGGATATCTAAACGCCATGCTCTACCACTGCAAATTAGATGTGACAACTCATGTTAATGATGAGTTTTGAACCCATTAGTGCATATGTAAGTCACATGACCAGTAGGTTACCACCTCATTGACAATGTACCAACCCTTTTACTATACCGGTTTTTGTATAGGCAAAAAATTGGGTCATATTGAACCTGATACACTAAGGGTCCGTTTACTGTGTTAGATACAGTTTGATTACAGTCATTTTTGTAGTTTCTAACGACCGTAATCAAATACGGAAACTTGTTTACTACGAATTTGATTACGAGTGTTATGCAAGGTACAACTCTTTCAATAATGCATTTTTGGCGGATCTTTGATTACGAGCGTTATTCTAATATCTGGTTTCACATGTGCCATGCGTCTAAAATTCCCAATTCCTAAAATTTGATTTTACATACTTCGAACCCTAGATTGTTCCCCTTGGCGAATACATCGTGGTTAACAGCAATTCCATGGATTTTACCTCAACTATACACGGTTCAGATTTATGGGTATGTGATAATTCCTTTTTTATGCGTTTAATTTTGCACAAATATGGATTCGCCGTTAGTTGTGGGGATTGAATTCATGTGTGTTCTTGTGTTCGTGCTTCATTTTCTTGACTTAATTGTGTTTATACGTGATTCATTCTTGTGTTCAACAATGTCCAAATGTCTGCGAGACCAAAGTAACTCCGATCTGTCTTGAATTTGCTTGCAATATTAGATTCACTCAATCATGTAGATGACTTGGAAGATGGCATATGTCGTTCTAAACGAGTGTGCCGCCAAAATGGAATGAGGTATAGCTTAATTTAGTGTCTACCTAAACAAGTAGAATATTTGAGCAAGTTGGTATTGGGTAACGATATCGACTGTTTTGACAATCTGAGAATGACTAAGGATGTTTTCTATCGTCTTTGCATTGTTCTTCGTGTTGGGTAGATGGTTTGTGATGACATTTATGTTAGTGCAGAAGAGGAACTTGCTATCTTCCTCAAAATTGTAGGTCAAAATCATAAGTTTAGAACCGTTAGTTATGATTTTCATCGGTCAGCCCGTACAATATTTAAATATTTTCACGAGATCTTAAGCACAGTAGTAAAACTGAAGCTATTAGTTGAACATGTTCCCGTACCAGAGGATTCTACGGATGAGCATTGGGGTATATTTTTGATAAGTTTAATTTTATTGGTTATGTTTAACCCAATGTTGATATTGTTTGTGCTTATGTGCATATCGTAGTTTATACTTAAATCATGCAGGGGTGTTTGGGGGCGTTTGACGGGATATATGTCCCTTTTCATGGTTCCAACAAATTGATACCTCGTTTCAGGATGAGGAAAGGACAAGTAGCTGTCAATGTGCTAGGTGTATGTGATCGTGAAGGTCGTTTTGTCTACGTCCTCACTGGATGAGAGGAATCGACTAGCTAAATGGGCATATCGTGTGCTGGAGGAAGAGAATCCATTATGGCTTGAGGTGATTGTCTCATTATATGATCATTCGGATAGGAGGAGATATATCTCGTCTAACTGTAATTCTAGGGCCTCTACATTCTGGAAATCAATAACTGAGATACTATCGAGTTCATGGTTTCAAATCTAGTTTGCTGACAAGTGGAAAATGGTGCATCAACATACTTTTGGACAGATAGGTGGATTAGAAATGCATGCTTTGCTACCAGTTATCCTAATCTATATCAAGCTGCAGGTGATAAACAAGTCACAGTTGAAGATAAGAGAACATGTAACCATAAAGAAGGATGGACCTAGAGTTGGATCTGGATAGCACCATGTGATGAAACTTAAATTTTGGAATTTGACCAGCTCCTGCAGCTACTAGCCAAGCTTCTCCACAACAAAAATGAGTGATATCTAGAAGTGGCTTGGAACAAGAAATGGTGCCTACAACAAAAAAGCAACATATGAGACCCTAATGCAGGATATTTGGTCATAGAAACTTGCAGAATGAAGAGCTTATGCGGCGTGGAAGGGATACATCCCCTGAAAATTTTTGGTTTCACTTGGAAACTCATACAAGATCGCTTGCCAACTAGAGATAATCTTGTTGCTCGGGGAGTACACATGCATGACCTGAATTGCCTACTATGCACCTCGGAACCTGAAACATCAACACATATATTCATAAATTGTCCTGCAACTAAGGCAAGCCATTGAGGGGTGGTTGAATCTCACCTTTCCACCAGCTACGAACCTTGTGGAACTAATACAAAGCAATGCAGATCCAGGAAATACTAGATGGACAGTGAAGACTTGGAATGAACTTTGTCAGATTACTCTATGGAAGATTTGGAAATGGCGGAATTACACTCTATTCAACAATCGATGATGGTCCATTCATGAATTGCTCGAAGGAATACAACTTCAACTCTAGCAGGTGTTGAAATCTAGAGGATTGATTATACATTTGCGAATTGGTGTATAAATCCATCTATGTGTATGTTAGTCGATAGAGGGAAGGCAATACGGAGATGTAAGGAGCCTAAACTCGATTTGGGCATTTTGTCCAAAATCTAGAGTAGGGACTGGGCAGTAAATTCTGCAAGAAATTGTATTATATTGTAAAAATTAATACAACATTCATTTGCCCACCCCACCCCCAAAAAATATGGTCTGATGTGGCTTGCTCTGTTAAATTTAACTATAGGGAGCGCTTCATATGGTCAGTCTTCACGTGACCAGTATTTTCTGTGGGTGCACAATTTTTGCGTGACACCATTCGTTTTCAAAATTGGTCGCATAATTGGAAAAAACTTATACACATGAGATGGAAAGTTCCATGTTCCGGCACGCTCCTGGCGACTCCATCGCCAGTAATTTCTAAAACCTTATTAATGACTACTTAACCCAAGGGAAAAAAGATTAAGAAATTCCCGGTGATAAAGTCATCAGAATCGTGTTGGAATTTGGGTCTTTTCATCTCTTATGTATAAACTTTCCAATTATGCGATCAATTTCGAAAATGGATGGTGTCACACAAAAAATTATGCACCCGAAGAAAATACTGACCACCCGAAGATGGACCATATGAAGATCTCCCTTTAACTATAATGTTACATATCTAATGGTTTCATACATAATTATGTATGATAATGAATTTTTTTTGGTAGGTTATGATAATGAAATATTGACATGTGGTATCATTTTGTAATAATCAGTACAAAATTAATGATCATAAATAATTATTAATGAAAATATTATGTAGCTTATGATTATCCTAAGTTAACTCGTGACAAAAACGAAGGTAGCTGATAATTAATGGGCTTTTAACCTAAAAACGTAATCCGCAACTTTGTGCTTTCTGATCTCGCTTGCTAGCAAATTTCTACATATGCTCTGCTAGAGTTAATACCTTTTGAAAATATCTTTTTACTTACTCCGGGAGCGAGTAAGAAATTACCTGGCTTAAACTAGGTAACTAAGCCCTTACTCGCTCCCGGATCACCATTGATCAGTAACTCCCAAATCATAGAAACGTCTTGTAGAGTGATCCGAACGGAAATCAAAAAGTATGTGTGGCTCGCTGCCACCTCTCTATCAAAGCATTAATAAAATGATGAACCTCTCTCAGATCACATCCCAAATATGCCCCCATAATCCAGCATTACATAGGTACATTTGAACCCGGGGGTGTAAGACAACTGCACGAACATACTTATCCAAATGTTTTGGCGTAATAGTTGCAATATGCCTTACCGCCATATCGAGTACTTGTGCACTTCGATGTATTGCTAAATCATCAATAACCTCAGTCGAATTAGCATAGTGTAAGCCACGTGTCGCTGACTTTGTGAACCAATAAAACTCTCTTCGTAACAAATTGCTTCAATCAAAAAACCCAACAAAACCAAACATACCCAGTAAATCCCGCCCTTAAGCAGGGTCTGGGAAGGGTAAGATGTACGCAATCATACCCCCACCCCTCAACAGGATGGGGAGATTGTTTCCGTGCAGACCCTCAGCTCGAAAAAAAAACATAATCATAATACTAGTAATAATAGTATTAGTAATAGTAATAATCCTAATAATAGTAATTATTATAACAATAATAGAAGGAATAAGTGAATATATCAAAAATAAACTTCTTACCTCAGCCATACACTATATATATAAAAAATATAGTGCTACGAGATGAAATCTTTTTTAAATTGTCTTGATTATTTTTGTATTTGTGACAACTGACAAGTGAATTCGTGATGTAAGTCATTAGGAAAAGATTCTTTTCTGGTTTCTTGATTTGGAACTAAAAGATTTGTTCAATCTTCTTGTTTAGAAGTACTAGTTAATTATCAACAAGGTAAAGGTTTGATTTAACTGTCGTTTTATTTTAGAATGATGCGTGTTTATCCTATTTTTCATAGCAGAGAGATGTTGGAGACGAACGTGGCTAAAAGAGCGTGCTTCCATTGTAGTTAGACTCATTTCTGTCTTTCATTAATAAAACTAGATCTTTTGTAGTTTTCCTTACTCCTTTGATTCCATTTAGGCAGAAGAGGACGTTTGTTCACTGTAAACCAATGAATGTTTATTATAGTATAGATGAATTTCCAATTTGTAAAGTAGTTCAAGATTTGAGGTATTGACACTGGGAAATACCAGTATCAATTATCCAATCAGAGAAGAGGGAAATGGAGGCAAAAGAAAAGTACGTGTCTGACCACTACCTAAGAGGGTGTATACATAAGAGACGAAGCAACCCCACAGATACACAACTTCTTGTATGAGTTTAACCAACTTTAGAACCTTACAATCAAATTTTCCCTAGATTTCCAATTCTTCACCGCACATCACTTAATCCAACACCTCAATCTCTACTAACTCCACATACTAAACACTATAAAACATTCACCAAAACAACAAACAATCATCATTCACAATCAACAATCCAATCAGCATACAAGATTGCAGATTATGCTTAGAAACTATAGAGACAGCTCATTGTTGGGGCGGCGAAGTATAGTTATCGATGGGTATACATATACTCTATACATTCATGAAGAACCACCGGCACATGGACAAGGAGACAAAATGTTGGTGAGTAGTGAACTGCAGATTCCAATGAATTCCTCGCTGGAGCATGTATCCCCTGTGGTTGCCTCGTCGGAACAGTCCTTCCCGGCGGTCAACAGAGCCTCATCTTCAAATTTGAGTTTAAATTCAAAATTAACTCTCCGGATTGTGGTTTGAATACCTTGTTTTGCTTGAGTGATTCCCCTAATCACAGCAAGCAGATTGCAATCATATCTCCACCTGTGACGGTTCAAAATATGGCAATTAAATTGGCTACACAAAATTGGGGAACCGAGTTGGTAAGTGCAAAAAATCCTACGTGTGATTTATTAACTACACCAGATGATAGATATGTCATCCAGAGAGGAGGGGACTTTCCTCTTACCATCACTGAAGATATCATCAATACATGGAGGGCCTAATTCAAAAAGCAGAAAACACATAGGAAAATTCTATCCTATTCATGCAGGCCCTCTGGCATACCTAATCTGGTTGAAGAAAGCAAGGGAGAATCAGCTCATCAGGATGGAAAAATTGTGAAGCATACGTCATAGTAAAGAGCGCTATCGCCACAATATGTCACTCCTCAAGCGGGAGGCTTATAATGTGGAGCCTGCAAATGAGGATACATAAGCTACAATTCAGCTTGGCTGTCTTATTGGCCTGGATGTGAATGAGGAACATATCTCTTTAATCCAGCAGAAAGAAGCCTAAAGCAAGAGGTGTAATGGGAGGTGAAGTATTTGTTTTTAATGAAGATACTAAGTTTCAATCTGCAAGGTTTGGGAGTTGGCCTTAAAAAGAGTGAAGTAAGAGAGTTGATTTGAAAGTATGATATTAAGCTCATATGTCTCCAGGAGATGAAGATGGAAGTTGTGGACAGAAACACGTGTGCTCGCCTATGGAGTGGAACTGATTTTGATTATGCTTTCCAACCTTCGAGAGGCTTTTCGGGGGGGGGGGGGGGGACTTATAAGAACATGGAGAAAGAATGCATTTACCTTATCCAGTGTATAGGAAAGTGAAAGGGTTCTGGAAGTTATTGGAGTTTGGGGGACATCATGTGATGAAATACGAATTATGAATGTTTATGCTCCCTGCATTTTTGCTAGAAGGAGGCAATTTTGGATCTCAATACTATCAAGAATCAATTTTGTACCCACGAATCTACACTGTTTGTGTGAAGATTTTAACTCAATTCGTGACAGCAGGGAGAGAACGGGCTTAACTACGAGCCCGAGGACTGAAATAAATGCATTTAACAGCTTCATTGATGGTGAAGAACTCATAGCTCTACCTTTGCAGTTGTACAAATATACTTGGTATCAACCAGGGGGTACTAGCGCCAGCAGGATTGACTGGTTTTTCCTATCAGAGGTACGGGCAACGAAATGGCCTAATCTGACACAGTCAGCTATGCCTAGAAGATATTTGGATCACTGCCCAATACTGATGGAGGATGACTCTAGGAATTGAGACCCCAAGTCCTTCAGAGTACTGGACTCTTGGTTTCAGCATGCTGAATACGAGAGTTTAGTTCAAACTAGCCAGCTGGAAACTTCTACTATTGACACAAGAGGTTTTATCTATCAACAAAGACTAAAGCAACTCTGAGAGTTACTTAAGACATGGAATAACGAAGTGTTTGGTAGAATTCCTCAAAAACTCAAGCTTTTAGAGGGGAAAATCAGTCAGTTTGACATATTAATGGAAACCAAATTCCTTACTGATGCCAAAAAAAGTGAAAAGAAGAATGTAGCAGCGGAATTGGTCGAATTAAGTAAGATGCGCTCGGATATCTTATTCCAAAGATCTAGAAGCAGGTGGTTGGCTGAGAGAGATGCAAATAGTAGCTATTTTCATGCTACATTACGAAAAAATAGAAGCAAGAATACAGTGAAAGGTGTGATCATTGAAGGAGAATGGATTATTGAGGTAAACCAGGTAAAGAGGCACATTCACGAGAGCTTCAAAGCCCATTATGCAGCGAATACTGCTGAGAGGCCTCATGCACAATGGGTACTGGAACAGACTCTAAGTCTCATGGACAGTAAGTCAATGATAGCCCTTTTCTCTGAATCTGAAGTCCTAATGGAAGTGAAATCATCTGGCAATGGGAAAAGTCCAGAACCTGATGGTTTTAACTTCATATTTATTAAACATTTCTGGCATCTACTAAAGGATCCTATAATGCAGTTTTTTGATGAATTCTGGGAAGATTCAAGGCTGTTCAAAGGTCTAAATGCAACCTTTGTGGTGTTGGCACCAAAGATAGCCAACCCACAACATATTACAGATTTCAGGCCAATCTCTGTGGTTAACAGCCTATATAAAATCTTGTCTAAGGTCTTAGCTTAAGCTAAAGAAGGTTTTACCTGCTCTGATTTCCCCAAATCAAAGTGATTTTGTGCCAAAAAGATATATTGTGGATAACGTCCTATTGGCAAACGAAGTCCTAAATGATGCTAAGATGGCTAAGAAGCAATGCACGCTATTTAATGTGGACTTTGAAAAGGCTTTTGATAGTGCAGATTGGAGGTATCTCTTTGATATTATGCATCATATGGGATTTGATCCAAAATTGCTGAGTTGGATTCATAGCTGTGTCACTTCTGCTCAATTGTCTATTATTGTGAATGGAAGCTTTGCGGAGAATTCCATATGCGAAGGGGGTTGCGACAAGGATGTTTCTTGTCGCCTATGCTATTTGCCGTAGCTGCTGAAGGCCTAAATGTGATGCTTGGTAGAGCTATGAGATGTGGAGAACTAAAGAGGTATGAGATTGGGCGACAAGGTATACATATTACTCATCAACAATATACTGATGACACTATCATTTTCGGGAATGGATATACTCATGATACTGTGACTACAAAAAGAGTGATGCTATTATTTGAGGCTTCATCTGGTTTGAAGGTGAATTATCACAAAAGTAAGCCCTATATTGTGAATATAAGGTAGTTCTCAATCTTAAACCATGCTAGGATTTTTCAGTGCAAGACTAAATCCATTCATTTCAAATATCTGGGAGTTTTCGTCGGTTCTAACCCATAGAAATTTGAAACATGGCAGCCTGTTATACAAATAGTTGAGAAGAGATTATCTGGTTGGGAAACTAAGTACATATCTGAGGGGGAGACTAGTACTCCTAAAGTGTGTGCTGACTAGTATTCCTTTGTTCTACTTCTCGATTTATAAGACTCCTAGCACGGTTCTTAAGTGACTAACTAGCCTGCTCCGGAAATTCTTATGGGGAGGCAAACTAGAGGGACCTAGGGTTATTAATTGGATAAGTTGGAAAGATGTATGCCATCCTATTGATCGAGGAGGCTTGGGTGTTAAATGTTTGGAGGCTTTTAATTCTGCACTTCTGGCAAAATGGGGCTTCAGAATGCTGATTTTTGATGACACATACTTATGGAAAACAATTATTGATAGCATCTATGGTGATCTAGGAGCCCAAAATCACATGCTATCCTCGTCTCATGTACTGAACATGAAAGACTCAATTTGGTGGCATGATTTGAGAAGACAGATTGTGACACAATGCTGGTTTCGAGAAAATTTTAGAAGAAAAGTGGGAAGGGGAGATGAGAATTTATTCTGGAGGGATGCATGGATGGGGGACGCTAGTTTTGAGGAGAAATTTCCAGAACTATATGCAACTACAGGTGATAAGCAAGCCACAATAGCTCGAAAATGATACCCTACGACTAATTGGAATTGGCAGTGGTTGTGGACTGGATACTGTGTGGAGCAAGAATTCCTACAGCTGGCTATCCTACTGGTGGAACTAACTCAGGCCCCTGCCCCCTCGGAGGAGACTGATGTATGGGTCTGGAAGAATGCAAATCAACAGATCTACTCGACTAAAATTGCATACAATAACATCATGCAATCACAATGGAGTCAGCAGATAAATAAACATGATGCGAAGAGAGCTTGAAATAAAATGATACCTTCTAAAATATGTTTCTTTGTCTGGCGGCTCCTAAATCATCGTCTTCCTACTCGGAAAAATTTCCAGTGGCGAGGGATGCACCTTGCTGATGCTAATTGTCCTCTATACTCGGAAGATGAAGAAACAGAGCCACATCTTTTTTACGACTACAGAATTGCCAAACAATATATGAAATTGATATATACTTGGTTGGATATCTCTCCTGTGGACCTCTAACAGGCAAGGAATTCTGATGCAGACGCACTCCGACAACACATGCAGCTCCAGAAACCACACTGGACCACGATGACCTGGAAAACTGTGTGAGAAATCGCTGCATGGCAACTCTGGAAAGGAAGAAACAAGGTCGTTTTTCAGCAAGAAGCATTGAATGTGAATGACGTGGTAGACTAGGTGAAGTTGCAACTATGGATAATCTATCAGCATAAACACTTACTTGATCGAGTATACTCATTCGGCAAATGGCTTTGGGAGCCCAAGTATTGCTTTAGAGTGGCAGGCTCTGTCGATTACGACTGATGGTGCAGGTTTTCCGAGAAGGAACCCTAGACTCCAAATTGGGAATTTTTGGGTGAAATGTGTTTGAATGAGTAAAAATTGAGAAGTAAAGACGAATTTGTAAGGGGAAGAGTCTGCTATATAAATTGCCCCAAACTTGTAAACTAAAGTTATATTAATACAAAGAATTACCTATAAAAAAACAATCCAATCTCAACAAAGAACAAATTACAATGCCTTTTTGAACTCAATCAAGATAGTGCACCAGGAGGCGTAAATGGATTTTCAGGACTCTTCTTCTGCAAATGCTGGGATATCATTAAACAGGATGTGGTGGAGACAGTTCTCTCCTTTTTTGCTGGACAGGAACTTAATGGAGGTTACTCCAGCAGATTACTAGCATTGATTCCAAAAGTCACAAGACCTACAAGCTGCTCAGAATTTCGGCCCATCAGTCTTTGCAACTTTGTGGGCAAAATTATATCAAAACTTCTGTCCAAAAGACTGAGCACAGTTCTGCCTCACATCATCTCTCCTTATCAGAGTGGCTTTATACCAGGGAGAAACATATCAGATAACATTCTTCTAGCTCAAGAGATGACGCATTACCTAAAAAAGCCCTCTAGAGGACACAATGTGGCCTTAAAGCTTGATATGGCAAAAGCATTTGATCGAGTATCCTGGACTTACCTGATCAAAGTATTAAGGGCCTTTGGATTTGCTGAAACGTTCATAGATCAAATATGGAGACTTATTTCTGGATGCAGCTTTTCACTTCTGTTAGAGGGTTCAGCTCATGGATATTTCAAAGCAACCAGAGGCCTTCGTCAAGGTGACCCTTTATCCCCTCTTCTGTTTATTATTGGAGCTGAGGTATTAAGTAGAGGTCTACAGAAACTGATGGAGAAATGCCCCTCTTTTGCCTTCAAGTCACCACCAAACTGTCCTATCATCTCTCACCTGGCCTACGCAGATGACATTATCATATTTTGTAGAGGATCTAAATTTGCTCTGGATGCAGTATCAAAAGTGATCAAGTACTATGAAAGCATCTCTGGTCAGCTCATCAACATCTCCAAAAGCTGTTTCATGATCTCTCCAAAAATCTCCCAAGCACGGATAAACCTCATTAAAAGGTGGACTGGATTCATGCACTGTGCCCTTCCCACAATTTATTTAGGCGCTCCTCTCTACTTAGGCAGAAAAACAACAACCTTGTTTAACAGTTTGCTTTCTATGCTTCGATAAAAACTGGATGGATGGACCTCATCTACATTGTCCAGTGGTGGTAGACTAATAATCATAAATCATGTTCTATACAGCTTGCCTACCTACTTGATAATGGTCTTACAACCACCATCTGGAATTTTACAACAGATTGAAGCTATGATGTCTGACTTTTTCTGGAGATGGCACGAAAACAAGAAAAAAAACTGGATATCATGGTCACGTATATGCTCACCAATATCAGAAGGTGGCCTTGGATGTCGCAAGTTAAAGGACATTACCCGAGCTTTCACTATGAAACTGTGGTGGAAACTCAGGCAGGATAACAGTTTGTGGTCAGAATTTATGCTGAAAAAATATTGCTCCAACTCAGACATTACCACAGCGAAGATAAGGTATACAGACTCTCATTGCTGGAGGTGAATCCTCTCTTTGCGGGACATTATGCTCAATAATACATTCTGGTTTCTAGGAGAAGGCCAATGTAACTTCTGTAAAGACAAATGGATCATCAGTTCAAATCAATCCTTTCCCCCTAGTTAAAACTATCCAGTCAGTTACTTCTGGACCAACAAGGAATGGAACGTGCAATTGCTATCACACACCTTGCTTTCTCATACAGCTCCGCAGTACAACATCCAGGAAATTATCAGAACGCCCATAAATGGGTCTGAAAAGGATCAGATGGCTTGGATGCCTACGGAATCTGGCTGTTTTTCCATAAAATCTGCTTGGCAGGTGGTTAGGCACTCGGAACCCTATATTATAAACTATTCTTGGATCTGGGACAAAAGCTTTCCCCCGAAGATCAGTATTTTCATGTAGAAAATATTTCATCACATAGTACCAGTGGACCATAATATTCAATTCAAGGGGATCAAATTGGCCTCAAAGTGCTCCTGTTGTCCATCTGCAGAAGACATAGAGACTCAGAATCATCTATTCTCCACAGGGGAGCTGGCCAGCAAGGTTTGGGAATTTTTTGACACAGCCATGGCTCATGTATATTCCCCAAACTCTTTGGCAAACCTTCTGGAAGTTTGGCTGGCGTTCACAGGAGGGAAAACGTATATTTTCCTTCACAAAGCTCTACCACTGATCATAGTATAGCAGATATGGAAACATAGATGTGATATGATATTTAACTCAGTGACCATGAATGTTGACAGTGTAATTCAGGTTTCCCTGTGCCTACTCAGAGATATTATCAGGATAAGTGCCTTGCAAGCCCCTTTCAAGTAACAGGAGCAGCAGATTCTGGCAAACCTGAGCATTCACTTACATCCAGGCCACCCTGGAAATTTTCTATATTGCTTTTGGCAGCCTCCATCTAACTCTGTGGTTAAATTGAATGTCGATGGCAGTTCTAACCACACATCAGCAGGAATTGGTGGGATATTCAGAAATGCAAAAGGAGCTTGCTTAGCAATTTTCTACTCCAGGATCCAGCACTGTTCGGCCATTGAAGCAGAGGCAACAGCACTCATCCAAGGATTAAACCTGGCAAAACTGAAGAACTTTCAGTTCCTGGATGTAAACACTGACTCTATGATCCTTATTTCTGGTCTTATGCAGGTATCTACAGCTCCATGAAGAATTAGACACACTCTGCAACGTATCATCCACACCCAAGCAGATTTCCAGCAATGCACCATCTCACACTGGTACAGGGAACAAAACAAGGTGGCAGACTCTTTAGCTAAAACTGGAGGGAAATTGCATCATTTCAACTTGCTGGTTTCAAATGCTCCATCGGAGGAAATTACACCTATTATTCAGAAGGATGGCCAGAACACAATCTACCGGAGACAGAAGATGACACATGGCAGATAAGCTATCTCAGAAATGCCAGAAACTCAAAACTCTCTGGATTCATATCAGCTTCAACTTCTACACAATATCATATGTATTCAATTCTTTAAAGTTAGGAAAAGGTGATATAGGGCGCCATACTCTTTCCTCCCCTAGGATTTTTCCTGTCAGGGGTTTGCCGAAGGAAAGTTTTAAGGATGTGGTACTATATCATCCTAATGCTTTTAGATGGAAGGGTTGGAAGGGCCATGTAGGAGCTTGGCAACATTCTTGCAAATTTTAATAAAATCTTTAAATTTGCCAAAAAAAACAAATTACAAATGCCAGAATAAATCCACAATTCAACAAACCCCACAAATTTCATAATTCACATCCGATCCACCACTCACATAAACCCAACAATAATCTACAAGTCATACATAATTGACAATTTGGTATGGACATCTAACCATACCAATCAATCCATTGTGACATATGTCACATATGACAAATCTTTTGACCATTTTTAATAATTGTTAATAAATGTTGGGATCAACACATAATAATTAAAATTATTATTATTATATTATGTTGGGATTTAGGGTTTATACTAATTTCGGTTTTAGGATTTATATTAATTTAGGGTTTAGAGTTTATAGAATAGGGTTTTATATTTTTTGCGGCGAAGCCGCCGTAATATTAACCACTATTTTGTATTAGGGTTGAGGGTTTATCTGGGGGTTAGGGTTTATAAGATAAAGTTTTATATTTTTTACGGCAAAGTCACCGTAATATTAATCACTATTTTTATTAGGATTTATTATTTGGGATTTATATTAATTATTTGGGATTAGGTTTTATATTAATTTAAGGGTTAGGGTTTAGAGTTTATGATTTTAGTTTGTTGGCGGCGAAGATCCCATAATATTATTTAATATTTTTATTATTATTTAGCATTATTTAAATTTAGAATTTTGAATTTATAGGGTTTACGTTTTTATATTTTTTGCGACTTCGCCGTTAAGTTAAATTATTAATTTTACATTTGTAGGATTTTTAGAGTTAATAAATTAATTAGATTTGTTTTATTTAATTTAATATCCATATTGTCTCCCCAATTGACAATTGAAATGATATAGTACACAAAATTTTGTGTATGCTTAAAACTCAGTTGTTTTAGGCAAATCTAAAGGAAACTTAATCGGAAATATCACCTAATATTTCGGTCACTCAGTCACTCTTCGACCTTGGGGGTTGCGATTGCAATTTCTTTTCTTTTCGACAAAATTTCCCATCCCTCGAGATCGAAATGTCTACGTGGAGATCGTATCTATCGTGGAGAATCAGTCATCGATCATTCACTCCTCCAGATCTTGCAATGAATTCAGAGACGCGGAATTCGAATCAGAAATCTGCTGCAATAGGGGATATGGAAGGGAGGAGGAGGATCAGCAGGAAGAAAATGGAAGTGATCATGGAAGCGGGCACCAGTTGCGGTAGTGGGAAGGCAGCATTTTGACGACGGAATCAGGTTCCTGGGTGGGGATGCTGCCGGAACTGCTGGGTGAAATTATACGGAGAGTCGAAGCCAGTGAAGACAAGTGGCTGCTGTTAAAAATGATAATGGGCCGATTTGATTATTTATTTTCGAATAGTTGTATAGCAAAAGCCCAACAGAATAAGTGGTCTGATACAATCTTTACACAAATCAAATTTGCCCCAATCGGCTGCCTCTTTCCCTGGTTTTGTCCTCTGCTGTCTAGCCTATTGTATTACATTGATTGTGGTTTGTTTTCTTGTCTGTTTTTCCATCCCGCTATTTGTTATCAACCGTTTTTTTCTTAGTTAACATGATATAGGAGCATCTTGTTTGAATCTTGAGAAAATCCCTACTATCAGTCTTCAGCTGCATCAAACATTTTTTTGTACGAAAATGATTCTATTGATACTTACGAATTACAAAATATGATATGGAGCACAATAACTTCCATATATCTCTTAATAGTCATAAGCAAAACAAGACTACTCCCTATATACAGTCGGTGTCATTGGTAACATGGATTTAACCCCCATGTCTCAAATGAACTGCTGAATGAAGTTTCCCCCTTGATTTTAGCCACTGCATTAGTCTGAGTTTGATTTGAGTTGCTAAATCTGGGGATTCATCATCGTCCAAGGCTGTATCGAATCTGATGCCGTTTCTTTCCCTCCACAAGCACCAAATTGTTGTTTGCCATAATGCTTTACCAAACTCTTTCTCTTTTGCTGATGAGAAATGCCTCATGTGGTCTCTGAAGTGTGTTGCGAGATCCAATTTCCGATTTGAGGGCAAACCAATCCAAACTGCCAATTCCTGCTAGAGTTCTTGAGCATGCGGGCACTGGAACATTATGTGTTGAATCGTCTCTATAGAGCTACACCAGATGCAACTTCTTTTGAGTTCTGGGATGTTTATTCCTCTTTTTAGCAGGTTCTCTATTGTTAGTAGCCTTTCTCGTGCTGCTCTCCATGCCATATATTGAACCCTTAATAGTGCTAGCTTGCCCCACATTTGTGCTGCCAGATCCTCTTCCTGTGTTGCATCTATAGTCTTTGAGGCTTTGTATGCTGATGCTACTAAGAATAGACCCCAGCTTTCCTTTCTCCAATCCCAACTATCATTTCCTTCATTTTGTATTGGTGCCATCTTTAGCAATAGTTGTAGTTCTTCCAGTCTCAGCAGTTCCCAGCTGCGTAGTGGTCGCCTGAACTCAATTGGCCATTTGCTTCCTGCACCTGAAAAATTTCAGAAACTACACAATTTTTGTTAGGAGTTAGTTTAAACAAATCATTGAATATTATTGCGAAGCAACCTTCCTTCGACCAGTCTGTTTTCCAAAACAGTGCCTTCCCTCCATCTTTCATGTTTAGCTGCATATTTGATTTAAACCATTCTGCATTCACAGCCACAGACCATATATCTTTCCATACCCTTGAAGCTTCATCTGGCATAGTGATTAGGTCCAAGTCTGTCATTCCATCTATTTCTTGGAAGTATTTTTTCTGAATTACACGACTCCACAGACTTTCAGGATCATGTCTTAGCCTCCAAATCCATTTTGCTAGCAAGCATGGTTCATACAGGTTAGATCCTTCACTCCTAAGCCTCCCTCAGTTTTTTCCAGGCACACTTGCTCCCATTTTATCCAGTGGATAGGGCAATTCTGTTCAGTTCTCTGCTGCCAGAGGAAGTTAGACATGATTTTCGTAAATCTCTTGATGATCTGTTTTGGGGCTTTGAACAATGACATATAGTATATGGATAAACTTGACAAAACAGATTTCAGTAATGTGGCTCTTCTGCTAGAGTAAGTTGCTTATTTTCCCATTTATCAAGTCTTGTTTCCATGTTTGTACACAACTCCTCCTACATCCTTATTCTATTCGGTCTGTCTCCAATTGGCAATCCTAAGTAGATGAAAGGAAACTGTCCCTTGTTGCAACTTAGCACCCCTGCCATTTCTCCCAACAATTCATCATTAGAGTTTAATCCGAACAGCAAACTCTTGCTAAAATTGATGGAGAGGCCAGACAACATTTCAAATATCCTTAGCAATCCTTTAACTGCTCTGATATTCTTCATATTACCCTATGCAATCAACAAGGTATCGTCTGCAAATTGAAGGTGTGTGATTTCTAAGTCTGATATTCTAGCTCCTATAAGAAATTCTCTTTCTGCTGCTTTTCTTAGAAGCAAATTTAAACCCTCAACCACTATCAAGAACAGTAACGGAGATAATAGATCACCCTGATGCAATCCGCGTTCAAATTTGAAGGATTCTGTTTTACTTCCATTGACTTTCACTACTGCCTATGCTGAAGAAGTGTAGGACTTCATCCAACAGATCCATTTTCCAGAGAAGCCTAGTTTCTGTTGCATATCGTTTAAGAACTGCCAGCTTACACAATCAAAAACTTTTGAGAAATCTACCTTGAATAAGATCAGTGGTTTCCTGCTCCTCTTGTAGCTATGTATTAACCTCATTTACAATTAAGACTCCATCTAAGATTTTTCGACCCTTCAAAATGCCTGACTGAGCCTCTGATATAACACTGCCCAGTATCTTACTCAGTCTACCTGCCAATATTTTTGACAAGATCTTATATCCACTTGACACCAGGGAAATCGGCCTGTATTGGTCTAGCATAGTGGGAATGGACACTTTCTGTGCAAGTACTATCATTGCTTGTGCCAAACCTGTATTTATCCTCCCATCCACTTGAAACTGCTTGATGAAATCATAATATGTTTCTTTCAGTGTTTCCCAGTGCTTTTAAATGAAGTGGAAGTTGAAACCATCTAAACCTGAACTCTTTGAAGAAGAGCATTCCCATACAGCCTTATCAATTTCCTTTGCTGTGATTTGGGATGTAAGGAAGGTGTTATCTTCTTCTGTGATTGTGCTTGCAGGTGCTATATTCATAACTGGCCTATTTTTCTCTGATTCAGTATAGATCCTTTTAAAGTGATTTTTCAGTTCTTCCTTTATTGGTTTCACCTCCTCACACCAATTGCCGTTGATGTTTAAACCTCTGATATTACCTCTAGCACGGTTCTTCTGTATTCTGGTGTGAAAGTATCTAGTGTTATCATCGCCCTCTCTGATCCATTGCGAACGAGACTTTTGATATAATACACTTTCCTTGTCTTCCATCATATCCTGTAGTAGGTGCCAGGAGTGTTGTCTCTCCTTGTGATCTATTCAGATGACTGGAGCATTGCTATTTTCCTATCTATTCTGTTAATATTCTGTCGAAGTTGCTTTTCCTTCTCATCAATATTCCCAGACTGAGTTTTATTCCATCTGGTTAGGAAAACACGCAATCTGTTGAGCTTTTGATATAGAACATAACCTTTCAGACCTGTAACTTGGTAAGAGCTCCTTTCAGTCTGAATCAGTTCGCTGAATCCTTCCATTTCTGACCAACTATTTAGTGTCTCGAACAATTTTAGGCCCCAGTTTGTGACCTCAGTTTTGAGCATATAGGACAGTGATCTGATAAAATCCTGTTCAGACCATGTAGGGAAAGGTCTTCCCAATTCATCACCCAAGAGCCAGAGAGTATTATGCGATCTAGTCTGCTGCAACTCGTACCTCTACCATTGTAGCAAGTGTACTTCCTTCGCTGCATAGGTAAGTCATGTAATTGATTTTGAACTATGAAATGATTGAAGTCTTCCATTTCCCTCTGAACAGGTGCTGATATACTTATCCTTTCCTCTTGATTTCAAACAGCATTGAAATCTCCTGCTATGCACCAGTTTTCATCAGTTGAATTTTCTACTATTGCTAACAATGTCTGCCATAGTGCTCTTTTTGCCTGAACTTTAATTGGAGCATATATATTTACAATGTGTACATTGTGACCATCCTGTCCCCATGTTCCTGTAATGGGCAGGTAACCTTCTCCTTGGCACTTCTGTGTCATTTTGAACACATTTGTGTTCCATATGCATAACAGACCCCCAGAATGCCCTACTGATTCTTTCATTTCCCATTGTTAATATTCACTAGGACAAAAACTTCTACTTTTGGCTCTGGATATTGTCTCCAACTTTGTTTCTTGTATACAAATAAAGTCCAGATGATTGACCTTTATTAATTTTCTTATTTCTGCACGTTTGCTTCTTTTACCTAACTCACAGATGTTGTAAGTCATAATTGTCATCTTGTACTTAATTTGGAACCTTTGGAGCCCTCAACATTGATTCTTCTAACTGCTTTTTAGCCTTGGCTTCCAGTTTGTCTAACTCTTGTAATATATGTGTCTTAGGTTGAGTTGACTGAATCCCTATACATTCTGCCATGCTTCAGATAGCTCTTGCTTCCTCCGAGGACTCAATAGGTACTATGTCAGCTGATGTAGTTGGAACAATGCGATTTGAACCAGTATTCTCTACCTCCTTTACAAGAGTCATCTGCATATTAGTATGTTCGTGTTCCCCTTTTGTTTCAGTATCACTGTTGGCTTTGCTAACTTTGTGTCTCCCCTTGCTGTATCCTTTTCTACTTCTGTTGGTGTTAGAGGTTCAGCTGAGTAAGTCCAGTTCTCACACTATTTTCCTGAGCTTCCTATATTCTTTTGGCATGCTGATATAACCTCTCAGATGAATGGCTTGTAGGGTTATATAATCCATTAGCTGTCTTTATCAGGGATGTGGGTGATAACATCAAAATGGTTCTAGTTCGAAAGGGTCACATATCTGCAGTTCTTGTTTCTTTGCACCCTCCGAGCTTAAACTAAATCTTACGCAACTCCTTTTATCTTGATCCAAATCTGATTGTTCTGGTGGGAAAGGTTGCAAGGTTCTCTATCTTCGTTTCACAACATAACCTTGTTCTTCATCCAGATTAGCATTAACAGTTTTGCTACCCATATAAGGTGTCACACTTTCTGTTTCCTGTATTTCATCACTAGACACTAAAGGCGCTAAAAGCACTTGCTTGCTAATTTCTTTGCATGAGGATTCTGCTCTTGTTTCATCCACTTGAGTCTCTTGTACTGACTGTAGGACAGTTTTTAGTGCTTTATTTTTTTCCATCTATTTTATCCACGATTTTTCTGTCCTTGGATTCCCCCCCTTTCTTCTACCATTCTTATCTTCCCCCTTTGCTGCCTGGGATAAATCTGGCCATTCTCCATCTGCTACTTTTTGATTTTTGATATGAATATCCCTGTATTTCTTGAATCCCTCCACTTCCTCCTCTAGTGTCACTACGAAATTTTCTCCTTTATGAGCACTTGTTTGCTAATCCATTTATGATCAGGAGTGAGAACTTGGATACGTCCATATTGCATTTCCTCTCTCTTTGTTGTTTTCTCATCAATCTTTAACAAGATTCCAGCTTTTGCACTTACAGATGTGAAAAAATCTTTTGACCAACAGTGTAATGATGTCCCTGTTGCTCTGATCCAGGCTATTCTCACTAGTTTTCAATCAACGAGTTTCCATGGCCTCAGCGTATGAACATTTATGATCTCCGATGTCTTTTCATCCTGCATTAGTTTCAGTTGATCTTCTACATTCCGCAAATTGATGAGGACTTCACCTCTTTCAAGTCTGGCTGCTGAGCTTCCTTGGTATCCCTGCGCATGAGGAGAAGCAATCATGGAAGCTAAATTTATTAGCGGGGAAGGGAAACATACAAGACATGTATCCAGCCATTTGGAGTCTTCTGCGTTTGGTGTGTATTGCAATTTTTCCATGTCTTCTTGTTTCTGTACTAGCCTAGCATCTCTTCCAGCTACTTTGAATTTCGCATGTGGTTCACCAGAGGCTTTGGCTGCTATCTCTTTCGTTGTTCTAGCTCTGCTAACGTATAGTACGGCTCTAACCCGTGCTCCGTTTGCCTATTCAATTACCATAGAAATGTCTGAGGTAAATTGGATAAATCCATACCTCTTTCCTTTGTATTCCATCCTGGTCATGGCGTGAACATCAGTAACCTGTCCAAATTTGTTGAAAAAGTCCCTTATTTCTGGGTTGTCCATGCCAGCGGGAAGTTAGTGAAATAAGCAGAAATAGAATTTGCCCTGAGTTTCTCGATGTAGGATGGGAGAGATTTTTTTTCTGGTTTTGTGTAACGGTGGCTTTCCCTGGGCTACCCATTTTGGTAGGAGATTGCTGTTTTGTTTTGTATTTTTTACCCACTTCTATCCAATCTTTCTCACCACTCTCGTTTTTTTTCTGGGTTTGCTGCCCCAATATTTTCCAAACTTTTTTCACACTCTTTTTCATCATCTTCTCCCAGCAGATAGTCGGAGAGTGACATTGCAATATGACCTTTTGTTGCAGAATTGGGACCGGAGCCCTTGTTCGCCACTCAATACGGAGGTGAAGAATTGGGAACGCAGGTCGCCTCCGGCACACTATGTGTGGGCGAAGGTTACGCCTACGCCGCTCGATACACCAAACCGTAGAATTGGGACCGAAAAGGATGATCTCCGCCACTCAATGCAACATTTGTATGCTCGCGAATATGGTTTAGATTGTCAGACGGTGGGCTGCCATGTTTTTCGACGAGTTGTATGGTCGGAGAAGATGGCTTTAGAAAATGTGCCAGAGAATTTCAAATTTCAAATATTGGAGAACGCCTAATTTTGGAGAAGAAGCCAAAAGACTTTGTTTGCACACTAAAGGAATGGATGAAAGAAGCCAAAAGACTGAGAAGATTGAGAAAACTAAATTTAATCCTATCTTCTCATTCAATCCTCCATTGAGCGGATTGGCGAAAGACCTAAAACTCAGGTAGGGTTGGCAATGGGTCAGGTCGGATAGTGGCTATCCCAAACCCGACCCAACAGTCCAAGTTTAGGATCCGGACCCGACCCATACTCGTGGGTTCTGGGTCGGGTCCGGGCCGGGTCTCCCAACAAACATAAAAGAAGTAAAATTGATAAAAAAAAAAAAAAAAACTTTGTCATCTAGTGTCACTAACATAAATTAGTATAATTAAATAAATCAGATTAACATAACAAATTTAAAATTATAACATAAACCAATGTAATTTCGTCATAAAAACTTATTAAGAAATCTCAAATATAAAGTTAAACAATATAAAGATATCATTAAATTAAAATTTGAATCAACTAATGAATAAATAAATCCAATAACATTAAATACACATGAAAAAAGCCGAGCTACACGTATGTGAAAGCACTATAACTAAATAAATAAACTATCAAAGATTATCAATAGTATCAACAATTTGGTGATATAAATAAATTCAATAGTGCAAAATATGAATAATAATGCAAAATATGAATAAACTTACTCAAAAATTGATTAATATTTCTATAAAGCTAGATGATATTTCTATAAAATAAGATGAATAAATTGTGCAAAATATCAAAATTTAAATAAATATTGAAAAGAGTTCGTACTTTATTGATTTTGGGAAATTTGAGACTAAAAAAATATCCAAACAAATTACTTGTTTGACAAGATAATATAATTAGTGATTGGTGACAATTGACAAAATATGATTGAGGATTGTTCATTAATGACAAGATAACAATTTTATGAGATGAGTTTGTGGCTGGACAAGTTAGGTGATCAGATGTGATCATGTGAGGAGAATAAAAAAATCCTAAATAAACTAAGGTATAACTTAATAAAATATATATAACGTGATGTGGGTCGGGTCGGGTTTGGGTCCTGTACACCAAAACCGGACCTAACCCATCCAACCCTAAACTTTGGGATTCTGATGAGCCAGGAATGAAGCTGGTTACAGTGTTTTGAACACAAAAAACTACCATTCATGGAGCCATGCAGTAAGGATGGCTCTTGGAGTGAAACGAAAGCTGCAGCTGATTGATCGGAATTTTATTCCTCCATCAGATGAATCCTCTAAAGAATATCAGGTTTGGAAAGCAACAGATTTAATTGTGACATCTTTGATTTATAACTCGATAGACAGTGAAGTGAAAGCTAGTTTCCAATACACCACAAAGAACGCTAAAGAACTTTGGGCTAAATTGAAAGAGCGTTTGGGACAATGTAATGCGCCCATGGTGTTCCATATTAGGAGGAAAATTTTGAATTTGAAATAAGTATTTTCATGCATGCTTGAAAAATAACAGATGCTACAATATTGTTAAGGGATTGATGATTGATGGGAATTGGGTGTCTATTGTTCATGCTGTAAAGGAGTTCATCCACAATGAGTTTAACCTGCATTATTCATAAAATCCAATAGACCCCCCTCCCTCCCGACAATCAATTGGAATCTGGATAGAAGATTAAATGATGCAGATACTGAGGATATGGATAAGCCATTCACAGAAGAAGAGGTGTTTGCTGCTGTTTAAAGTTGTGGGAGTGGGAAAGCATCAGGACCTGATGGAATTAACTTTCGTTTTATCAAGCACTTTTGGGCATTATTGAAGGTAAACATTATGAATTCCTTGCATGAGTTTTGGGCAAAAGCTAACTTAATCAAAGGACTGAACGCAACCTCTGTTGCATTGGCTCCAAAGATCTCAAACCCTCAATCCATCAAGGATTTTCATCCAATCTCTATGATTGGCTGCATTTACAAAATTCTGTCTATGGTGCTATCTGCAAGACTCAATCAGGTATTGCTTAAGCTCATCTCTCTTAACCAAACAGGTTTTGTTCCTGGAAGCCACATTCTGGACAGTGTTATGATTGCTAATGAGATTATACATGAGGCTAAGACCAAGAAAATGAAGTGTGTCTTATTTAAGGTTGATTTTGAGAAGGCCTTTGATAGTATCAACTGGAAATATTTATGGGAACTTATATCTGCAATGGGATTCATTGAAAGATGGATTAAATGTTGTGTTTAAAGTGCGCATATTTCAGTGACAATGAATGAGAGCCCTTGTGGTGAATTCAAGCTAGGACGTGGGCTGAGACAGGGTGATCCTTTGTCACCGCGATTGTTCTCCATAGCAGCTGAAGGCTTGAATGAATTCATTGTCAGAATCAAAAATACGGGGCAGTTGAATGGCTATCAAGTTGGCAGCAGGACTGTGAACATTTCACATCAACAATTTGCTGATGATACTATACTCATAGGGGATGGATCTATCTCTGACTATATCACATTTAGACGGATCTTATGTTTATTTGAACTCACCTCGAGTTTACGGGTTTATAAATATGTTGTACCCGATATATCTAAGGCATTCAGAGGCTATCTCACATGCCTTAGTACTCCAATGTCAACTAGAAAGCATACCGTTTCACTACCTAGGTATGTCTGCGGGTGCCAATCTTGGAAGAAAGCAAACATGAAAGCCACCTCTTATCAAGATGCAGAAGTAGCTTTCGGGAAGGGATAAGAGATATATTTCTATTGGAGGTCGGCTGGTGCTTATTAAGTCAGTTATTTCAAGCCTTCCTCTATACTACATGTCTCTATTCAAAGTACTTATCTCAATTTTGAATAAGATGGCAAGCCTCATGCGGAAATTCTTATGGGGAGAAAAGCAAGAAGGAAATAGGAAAATCGGCTGGCTAAAATGGTAAAAAGTTTGTAGTCCTAAGAGAAAGGGGGCTTTGGTATTAGAAGCTTGTGAGAATTGAGTCTCTCTTTACTTGCAAAGTGGAGTTACAAGATATTAGTGGCGAAAGATTGCTTGCTAACTGAGGTGTTGGAATCTTTATATGGTGAAGCTAATATGCAGAGACAGTTTTTCAACTCTGACAGAAGGAAAATTAAGCCTTCTACTTGGTGGACAAATCTAAACAAGGCAATTATGAATGAACCGTGGTTTGCTGCCAACCTACGAAGAGCTTGTGAATCTAGTGCACAAACATTATTTTGGAAGGATAAATGGTTGGGGACAAAAGTTTTGATGAGAAATACCCTGAACTCTATTTAGTTGCTGGTGATAAAGGAGTAGTTGCTACTAAAGGATATTTTGATGGCTCTAATTGGTCTTCTGGGTGCTGTCTATGGGATGGCCAATGCAACAGTGCTGAAATACTGCAATTATACCAACTACTAAGAGGCTTAGAGATCTGATAGGACGAGTTGGAGATGTCATATTACGATTAAAGATTTATAGGATTATATAGAGTACTTATTTGTGTATGGACCTCTAAGCTAATAGAAATTAGCAGGATATACTAGTGAATATTTACACCTAATTGTATTTTATCTATTTAATTTGTTCTTTATTTGTGTAGCATTTATTTTATTTCGGATATATGTAGTGTATGGTTGAGGTAAGTCGTTTATTTCTGCTATATTCGCTTATTCCTTTTATTAATGTTATAATAATAATTACTACTGTTACTATTACTATTATTATTTTATTTTTATTTTCTTTAACTTTATTTTTTTTATTTTTTTTATTATTTTTATTATTTATTTTTATTTTTTTTAAGATGAGGGTCTCTACGGAAACAATCTCTCCACCCTGTTGAGGGGTGGGAGTATGATTGCATACATTTTACTCTCCCAGGCCTAGCCTAAGGGCGAAATTTACTGGGTATGTTTGGTTTGGTTTGGTTTGATTTACTAAGAGACTTAGAGACTATCCCACCACCTACTTCAGAACAAGACAAATGGTTGTGGCTAACACCAACATACTAAGTGCATAACATGTATGAAAGCTTGAAGTATGCTAAATGGGGTGAGTTGGATGCAGAGATTGGTAAAACATGAAATTTCTTATTGCCATTGAAATTATGTGTGTTTACCTGGAGGTTGCTACACTGTCGCCTGCCAACCAAGCAGAATCTAGCACGGTGAGGAATAGCTCTTGATACATCACTTTGCTCTTTCTGCAACCTGGTTGAGGAATCAGAAGATCACCTGTTCCACCACTGTGCCATTGCAACGCAACTATGGAGTTGTATATATATTTGACTACAGCTCGGGCAAAATGTACAAAGTATGCAGGATTTATCTTTACATGGTCATATGGCGTGCACAATTTTCTTGGAGATCGAAGTGCTAGAACGCAATTTGGCAGTAGGTAAATTTGCACAAAATTTTCGGCAACAACCGTTCAATTTGGAGGCAATTACATACGACATAAAAATTAGACTTTGACTGATTTTGAAAAGCAAGAACTTACTCCAAGTGCATGTTGGTTTCTCTTAATGGTCCCGGGAGCCTGGATTGTGTCTGCAACAGCAGGGCAACTGCTGAATCATATACTTTTGACACTCTTTTGTCCCATGTCATTATATATTTTTGCTGCGTAATGACATCACTATATATATGACGAACTTTGGACATGATATGTTGAGTATCGGATCTTCCATTACTTAATTGATCAAATGAAGTTTATAATATATCAAATGAAGTTCACAAAATATGTCACCAATTCACCAAGATTGTTGCAAACGAAGTTCATGATAAACGCTGCACTAATGTCTAATAGGAACCCCCTGCATAGATCGTGCATGGCCCTGTATATAAGAGCAGGTTAATCCCGACTGTCCGTGATATCGACAGTTGTTTTTTACCCGACGACAAGAGTCATCAGTGTGTGTATTTGAACAACTCTGGCCGGACAGTTGGTCGGAGATTCGACATATTCCAATGTCTGATAACATCCGGAGTTCTATCCCGCGACATATTGAAGAAGATTTGAGTCGAGGCATCTTGTTCAATTTGGAAGTTTTTTTTCGACGGAGATGAGTTAGTGAAAAGTCTTCGGGCGATTGACTAGATTGGAACGTATTAAGACGGTTTAATATTTTATTTCTTTTCTTCATTTTCTTTTAATGCTTTTTAAGTAAAAGAACAATAAAAATAAATTTAAAATGAAATAGGATGTTATATTTCAAAATAAGATTTTTGCAGAAATTAGCTATCCAATTATTCCATTCCTCACAAGCTACTTGCGTTTGGGCTTGATTTTCCTGAATTATGTTGTAAGCCCAATAAGCTCAAAATAGGTATATGGGCTAGATACCCGATACTGTACATACATATAAAAAAATCAATACAAAATGAAGGTCAATATCGAATATAATAGAACGAATCTAATAGTAACGAGTACAATGAATATACCTTTACGTTGTTGCGGAAGCGTGACGGATCGTAATCACC
>JAOYMZ010062678.1:0-12852 GCA_025802335.1 Pinguicula primuliflora
GCTTATACATAGGAGATCATAAGCCCCATTTTTAGTTTCAGTTCCGGCGACGAAGTCGCCGGAATTTTCTAAAACCCTATTTAGGACTACTTAATCCAATGGGAAATGTAAACCCTCCATTAAACGGTGATAAAGTCGTCGGAACATCACCAAAAATTGAACATATGATCTTCTATGTATAAGTTTTCCAACGGTGTGACCACCTTCGTGAACGGGCGATGCTAGTGGTGGGAATTGAAAACGTGTGTACATTTGTGTGTTCATTTATATGGGCATTGAACCTGTCCCATTAAAAAAATAGTTAATTATATATAAGAAAAAAAAAATTAATTAAAAAATATTTAATTCGGGCTTCAGAACTGTCCCGATGACCGTCCCGAAGAAGGTCTTCGGGACGGGATCAGACCCAAAATTTTGGGCCCGAATTAGTTCGAGACGGGATCGGGATTAGGCAAATCCTGAACCCGAATTCCAATGCTCACCCCAGCGCCCGAGGCGCTGGGCGGCCTTCGACCGCCCCGTTTCTGTCTTTCGCCTTTTCGAACACTGCAATTGAGGCACAATGTTGCGGTGGAAATAAGTGAAATTATGAGTTGTTTTGTGCATTTATTTCTCTGATGTTGCCTTCTTACAAAACCAACAACTATCCAAGCAAATGCCACATTCTTCAGATAAGGTGTGGTCATCCGCTTTTAAGTAAGACCCTATTGGATGAACAATTTCTTTAGATGTGCATGGATCGGATCAATGTGGAGAAATTCTAAATGGGACGAAATTTTCCCAAGAAAACAGTAGGAAATGCACGTGGTCGGAAATGATGCACCCCACTCAAGTGTTAAAGTCAGCATCCAACTAATTATGCTGCATCATGACCACACACATGGATTTCGTGAACATTTCCTAGGTATTTTTCGTACGATATAGACGGCCTCATCAATGTGATAACATCATCATCAATGTGGTCAACCCAAAACAAAATGTGGTCTACCATGGTGAGCCAAATAAAAACGCGTACAGAAGAGATTTATTGTAATCCTCTAGATTTGAGCACCTAAGGAAGTAGAATCCATTGTCCTCTCTTCGACCCTATTTTTAAACGACATTTATTAAGAATCAGAATCACTCAATAGAAAAAGTCACATATAAAAAGTATAATTATGGTTCTTGACACATCCTAAGATTTAAAAATAGTATAAAAAGGTACATGTTACTCATTATCAATACCTAACTTCAGAATATCGGGCAGAGTAACTGTTGAATGTGGTAACTGATATCCACTGCACCTTCAACCCCACAACTATGAACGTTTTCCTCAAACCTTTTCACCGGCCAGATTTATCAAAATTGACTCCCGTAGTCACATCCATTGGATGATTTGGACCGCAGAAAAACAACCCAAAAAGTTTTTTTTCTAGAAAAAAGTCAAATGAAGCATTGTGTCATATTTTTATGTTTTCACTGATCAATTATGAATTGGCTGGCGGAGGCCATTTAATTGAATATTTCAACATCTGTTTCTCTTGAAAGTCCAGTCCTTAATGAATATAATATATCGGATTCTCCTTGCTCTATCGTTCGACGGGCCTCGAATCGATAGACAGACATTCACGAAGCCTTCTTATATCCTCTACTTTATCTGATTACTCGATTCCTAAGAGAGAGAGAGAGAGAATGCCGTTCTGTAACGTCGGCGTGTATCACGGAAAAGGTGGTAATGACGATGCAAATACCGGCGACCACGGAATCAGGATATTCTACAGAACATACGGCGGAGGACCTGTCAAAGTCATCATGATCATCGGTGAGGCCATCACTTTGATTTATTTTAGTAAAGACGACTGCCACTGCCTTATATTGGAACGATTCGATTCGAATCGAATCACCCGATTTCAGACTTTTTGTGGATTCTCAATCGTTTCAGGATTGGCTGGGACCCACGAATCATGGGGGAAGCAGATAAAAGCACTGGCTGGAACGATGACTCCGAACGAGGAGGGATCGATGGTGGAGTACGGCTCCGACGACGGAAATGGGATCGAGGTTTGCGTATTCGATAATCGTGGGATGGGAAGGAGCTCAATACCCACAAAAAAGTCGGAATATACGTGAGTGTAGCAATGATTTCAGACAGTTTTTGTTGTTCTTGCTCCGGTTTGATAATAAAAAAAATTCATGTTTATTATGATTGTTTCCGCGTGGTGGAGCAACACTGGAAAATTCAACGCGTTTTCGCTGTAGCAAAACTCGTAGAAGTTCCTAAAGAGTAAAAGGCCGGTCCCTCTGACTTTGCTTTGGTTTGGGGATCTCATCTTTCGTTTGACAGAAGACTTTTTCAAGCTGGGAGTTTGATCATAACAACAAACCAAATTAATTGTATATTGATTCTTGGGTTTGACAGGACGAAGAACATGGCTAAAGATGCAATTGCCCTGATGGATCATCTGGGGTGGAAAAAAGCCCATGTCTTTGGACATTCAATGGGTGAGTAAACGGAAGCTCGAGCAGTGATGTTGAGATTCTTCTTTTCTCTCATACACAATTCAGTCCCTAGGATATATAACAGCGATTTGTTTCTCAACATATTCTCATACACACTTCATTCCCTAGGATATATTATTGTCTAACCTTTGAAGACACTAAGTTGTGGAAGCATTTTGGTCATGACAATGCAGGTGCTATGATTGCTTGCAAGCTTGCTTCCATGGTGCCACATAGAGTTCTCTCTATGGCTTTGTTGAATGTAACGGGGGGAGGATATGAATGCATACCCAAAGTATGAATGAATGAGTTTATTGATTCAAATATATTTTGATGGAACACGGAACAGTATTGTATTTTTACAGGAATCCAAGGTTCAATTGATTGGGTGAAAACCGATCCACCTACCACACCAATCCCGCAGTTCCACGTGGGCAATGCATAGTGTGTCCCAAGCCGGAAAATTTTCTCATACATTTCTTATGTTGCCATTTGTTTCAGATCGATCGTCAAAGTTTGTCAATTGCCATACGCTTTCTCAGGGCAACAACTCCCGAGCAGAGGGCAGCCGTTGATTTAGATACACACTATTCCCTGGTTAGGATGAAGTTTCCTTGTCATTCTCTTATCCAGAAATATCTTGAACTTACTTATGATCAACATTCTCGACAGGAATATCTGGAAGAGTGCATCGACAATAGGACAAGAAGATCGATCCTGTACCATGTAAGAAAATATAATGGATAAGAAGAGATGTGTGCTTGATTTGCTAAATCAACAAAAGGAAAAACAGATTGGATTAGCATATATCACAAGTGGAGTGGCTCAATGCGCTAGTTCCCTGAGTTAGTAAACACAGTCGTCTGTCTGCTTATGCTGCACAGGAATATGTCAAAGGCATAAAATCATCAGGGATGCAAACAAGTTATGGTTTCGAAGGCCAGATTAATGCTTGCTGGAATCATAAAATGACGAGAACAGAGCTTGAGTCGATCCGCGCAGCCGGTTTTCCTGTTTCAGTGATTCACGGCAGGTGAGAATTGCAAAACAAACAGCTTTTTAGTTTCTTCCATTGATCTGTATGAGCAGAGGGGGGATTCTGACCCAAATTTTACTCATCAGAAATGACATCATTGCCCAGTTGCGGCATGCAAAAGCGCTTGCAGAGAAATTATATCCATCTGCGAGAATGGTTGAACTCAAGGGCGGCCATCAAATTACCAATGAGAGACCAGAAGAGGTACCTTTTCCTGTAATTCATAGTGAGGCAGATAACATTCTTATAGCGTAGAAATCACTCAATTATAATGATAAATTCTCGATTCCGCAAAAAATGTGTTTCGGACCAGCCTAATTCAAAGTTAATGCCTACAAGTATCCTGCATCGATAATCAGGTGAATAATGCACTTCTAGAGTTGATCAAGGCATCACAAGATATTGCAAGCCTGTATGCATGGACAAATCTGTCCAATAAAAGCAGTGGTGAGCATTGATTATGTGCATGAATGCAACTCAATTATAAAAAACACTAATAATTCTCTGCGAATCCCCTATCTGCGCTCTCTTTCGCTCCAGGGCCTAAAGCTTCTGTGATCACATATTGGAGATCAACGAGTTCATTTCTCGCTGGAAGCATGGATAGACTGCAGGCTTTTGTAGTTTTTTTCTTTAGCCTCTTTGTTCTGGCATTTGGCTACATACGACGAGGTGTAAAGACACTTAAGCCAGTCAGAGTAGGACCTGCTCTAACATGATCCAACGTTGTGAGAGCTTCTCTAAAGGTAATTTCCTATGTGTTCATTATTTCTGCAGGTGAAATAGGTAAACGTAGTCACTACTTGTATACTTAATTAAGTACACAAGTTATGACGTTGTTTTGACTTGTGTTCTTAATTAAGTACAAAATTAGTGAGTAATTGTGGCATCACTCATCTCGTTTACATCTCTTTTTACGTTGATGTGCAGGGATTTTTTCTTCTTTTAAATATACTGTAACCGGAAGTTGTTTACAACCACACTTTCTGAACTCAGCATGGGAAAACATGTTTCAACACCAATACGATCGTAAAATATTTCTACAAAGACCAAGTAAGAGAGATTTTTTCTTCTTAGCAGAGCTGATTAGTTCTAGCCCCAAAGGATGCCTCTCTTTTGTAATTTCTACAAACGAGAAGCTTTGAATTTCCCTCCAACATGTGAAGTGGGAATCGGAAGCCATGTATCTTTATTGACAGAAATGATGAGATTTTGATCATAATTTATATGATACTTAACTATGTAATCAAGTGTCTCTTCAGCTTTTATCATTCCCTACGCTACGAACGGAGAACATAAAACCAAAAACAAAAGGGAAGATCTACATTTGTTTCCTAATATCCAGATTCAAGCCTTCATATGCTAGAAAATTGTGGTCTGAAAAGGAGAAAAACAGACTAAATTCTTCATATACTAGCTTTGTCTGCGAAACAATGAAAAACACAAGCAGAAAAAGAAATCTAGTGTTTATATATTTATTTAAGAAGAGTTCACTACTATGTTCACGTAATCTATAGATAAATCAACAAACAAACCACCAAAAATTTCACAACAAGCAACTAAAAGAAAATGGTGAAGAAGAAGCAACACTCAGAATCATCGAGAAAAACGTAAGAAAAAAAATGCTACTGCGAAAAAAACTCACGCGTCGTAGGCATCTGTATCATTAAGTGATATGTTGGACTTCACACAGCCTGCGGAGGGTCACCAGAAGCTACACCAAGCAGCCGAAGGCCGGCCACCGTTGTTGAAGAAACTTGGAACACAACATCATTGAAGAATTTGTGGGGAATAATCGCAGTGGGGAAAAAAAAATGCTATTTAGAGGGAGTCTAATCGAGTCATATGCCAGAGAATATTCTCAACTTTCGCTTGCACCCAAAGATTGGAGAAAATTTTGTTGCATGGGCCCACTCCATGCCAATCAATCGGATCTTTTAACATGGTTTCACGGTTATACCCATCACACGAGAAATAGTTGAACGATCATTAGTCGGTCACTGACTTCCCATCACACCGTCGGTCTAGTTGTTCATATAAGTAACTTAAACGGATGCATATAGAATATTTGGTTCGGGCGGAGGGCGAATGTCTAATACTTAGGCAGTTAATGTGACCGCCATCTCGAACAAAGGTTATGCCACACATCCTCTTCCTCAATATCCGAGAAAGTGCTAGATGGACTCTGTGCAGTTAGGGATCGCCCAACACCTTGGCGGGTGTTCGAACAGAGCAAAGGGTGACCGCCTGACATCTAAGCGAACTAAGCGACAATCTTCTTGAACAGAGCTCAATACTATCGAATAACACAATTTTGGGTCATTGACATTATTACAGATTACCTCCTGGACATTATTGTCTCAAATAACACAATTTTGGAAGCATTTTAAAGAATTGTTAAGGAGTTGCCCTAATCATGGACTTCAGCATTGGAGGCAGATCCAAGCATTCTACTTTGATTTAGATCACAATACAAGAAGACATGTGGACAATGTTATAAATGTCACTTTTATGCAGAAGAGTTACAACTAAGCATATGTATTGCTTGAAACTTTGGCCCAAAATCGTTACAAATGGCCAGTGGATAGGCTTACAGCTAGAGAAACTGATCATGTTCAAAGTGTTAACCAAACTAAGGCATTTGTTGCAGCCATGAATGCTATGACATCCAAGTTTGAGTAGATGATAGCCAGTTCAGCAACCTCCACAGACTTATGTGGTCCGAACTCCTATTTGTGAAGTCTGTGGAGTAGGCCATCACCTCAGCAACTACACTGAGTCATCCCAGGTTGATAATATGTCAATGGAACAACCAAGTTATATCCAAAATCAGCCAAGATATGGGCAAATATTACAATTTCTGGAAGAATGATGCCCCCGAGTTTAGTTAGAGCAACAACCAAAATGCACTGAATTCTCACCTGCTGCAGCCTCCTAATGTTCAGTATCAGTAGACAAGCAACACATCAAGGAGCAAAGAGAATGATCTATTGTCTACTTTGGTTGAAGCAACATGGAAGAACCAGGAATTGCTAGCTGCTCTCACTCAGCAAAACATGAGTTTTATAGAAGAAACTAAGTCTAATATGCAGAATCAACAAGATTCTTTGAAGAAATTGGAGAACACAGTTGGCCAGCTAGCTACTGAGATGCAAGAGAGACAGAAAGGAACCCTGCCTAGCAACACTGAGATCAATCCAAGAGAGACTTGTCAAGCTATAACTCTCAGATCAGGCAAAGAGTTAGCTGAACCTGAGCTACCTTCAGTTGTTTTGACGGCTTCCATAAAGGAGGTAGAACTTGACGAACCTGCCCACAAACTAGTGGAAGGAAAGAAAGGGAAGAAGAAGAACTAAAAATGGGAACAACCAGAGCTCACACCTGAGCTTTTGAGGTTAGTACCTTTCCTACAGAGTCCACACAAATATCATCTTGATCAACAATTTAAGAAGTTCTTGGAATTGTTCAAGAAGTTGCAAATCAACATTCCTTTTGCTGAAGCACTAGAGAAGATAGCCACCTATACCAAGTTCATGAAGGACATCCTCACACACAAGAGGAAGATAGAGGAAGAAAGAACAATTCCGCTCACTACAGAATGTTCTGCCATTCTAAGTTTGCAGATTCCACCAAAACTCTCTGATCCTTGAAGCTCCACCATGCCCTGCAAGATAGGTGATCAGACTTTTAATAGAGCCCTTTGTGATCTAGGGGCAAGTATAAACCTGATGCCATGCACCATCTTTCAGAAGTTAGGCTTTGGAGAGCCCAGACCAACAGAAATCACTTTGCAGCGGGCTGATAAGTCCTTGAAGAAGCTAAGAGGAGTGGTTGAAGATGTGTTTGTCAAGGTGGATAAGTTCATTTTTCCAGTGGATTTTGTAATCTTGGACATGATAGAAGATGAGGGAGTTCCTATCATCCTTGGTAGATCCTTCTTGAGAATAGGAGGTGCACCGATTGACATGAGAAAAACAGAGCTCAAGCTGAGAATTGAAGATGAGGAGGTGTCTTTCAATATATATTCTGCCATGAAGATGCCCTTAGAATTGGATTATGATGCTCAGCATTGCAATATCATTGAAACTCTCCAAGGAACACTAGCTGAATAGTTGGGATGCATCCAAAATGCTCTGACCACATGTCTGACAAGCAAGGCACCAGAAGTACTCCAAGAGCCTGCAGTGAAACAATGTGACATTTGTCTACAAGAAAACACACCTTGGGTGCCAAGAATGATTGAATCTTTAGGATAACATCCCCCACAACAAAGCTCACTCATAGAAGCCCCTGATCTGGAGCTGAAGCCACTACCGACACATTTAAAGTATGTATTCTCGGAGAAGGAGCTAGCTTACCTGTTTTGATTCGCAGAGAGTTGAGTGAATTTGAGGAAGCTGCTCTACTCAGTGTGCTCAAAGAGCATAGAGGAGCAACATGCTGGACTTAAGCTGACATAAAGGGCATTAGTCCAGCAGTTTGTATGAACAAGATACTCCTGGAAGATCACAGCAAGCCAGTTGTTGCAATTCAAAGAAGATTGAATCCTCACATAAAAGAGGTTATAAGGAAGGAAATTCTGAAGTAGCTGGACTCTATGATCTATCCTATCTCTGATTGCAAGTGGATCAACCCAGTGCAATGTGTGCCCAAGAAAAGCGGGGTGACAGTGCAAAGAACAGATGATGAAGAGCTCATAGCAACAAGACATATCACACGATAGAGAGTGTGCATGGATTATAAAGAATTAAACAAAGCTACAAGGAAAGATCATTATCCGCTCCCATTTTTGGACAGATGATGGATAGACTCTCTGGACATGCTTTCTACAGCAACTTGGATGGATATAATGGCTATAATCAGATCACAGTGGCAACTAAAGATCAAGAGAAGACAACTTTCACATGCCTCTATGGTACTTTTGCTTTCAGAAGAATGCCCTTTGGGCTATGCAATGCACCTGCTACCTTCCAAAGATGTATGATGGCAGTATTCTCTGACACGATTGAGGAGATCATTGATGTGTTCATGGACGATTTTAGTGTGTTTGGAGACACTTTTGACAATTGCTTAAACAATCTGAAGAGGGTATTACATAATTGTGAATAAGTGCAGTTGGTGCTTAACTCGAAGAAATGTCAATTTACGGTGAAGGAATGCATAGTACTCGGTCACAAGGTATCCAAGAAAGGTTTAGAAGTGGACAAAGTCGAGGTGGAAGCCATCAAAAATCTGCCTCCACCTACTTCAGTGAAAGCAGTGAGAAGCTTTCTATATTTAATAATATATAATATATTAAATATATTACTTAATATAATAAATGAATTTTGATCCAACGGTTAGGATCAAAGCACACGGGTCGGATCATGAAATCACGGGTCGAAATCTGACCGCAAGTGTTAAATATAAAAAAAAGAATCGCGTGAATTGTTTTGAACAAAATGATGTTAAATTGGATCCATCTGGAGCTATTCGATGGTGTGGTGGTGGCAAAACACAGAAGCCACACCCAGACGACTTTTTTTTTATAGGTAAATCTTTTTTATCAGTATACTTGAAAATTACAAAGGGCTTTTTACACTTTTGCCCTCACCCCTTACAAACAAATTCTGCAACATAAGGACAGCGTTCTCGTTATCTCCTGGGAAGAACAGGAACTCCCGATTGTGCCCAAATATGCTGCAGTCCTTGTAAATCCGGTCAATTCGTCTGCATTGTTCCACCTCGCCGGAGACAGAGCTGCGGTTCCCTACTCCATTCAGCAAAAGAGTACTCCGTAAACAAAAAGTCGCTCTGTCGGAAGATAAGCCAGATCTGGATTTTTAGCATTTCGATCATCTCATCTTCAATCCATATTTGTTGTTGGAAGATGATTTTGTTTCTCTGTTTCCAGACCTGCCATGAACTGATTTGCCAAATCGCCTTCCAATTGCAAGCTCTCCATGGTGGTTTCAATCGGAGCATGTGTGTTTGGAGGCCGTCGCCGTTCTCTGTGTTAAGCACAGGATCGCTTGTACAGATTGGAATGAATGAAGTGAGAACAGTTTGCTATGTTCCTTGGCTTTGCAAGAGCAACTTTCATTATCAAATCGAAAGACAGACAGGTTGGCTAAATAGCCATACATCATGACTCCAAAATAACTGACCACAAGCCACGATCAGTGGCCACTTCTTAAGAACAGACTAATTGAAACAAAACAAACAGAATTCAAATACCTAACTCCATTACTCTAGTAACCGTACTTGACTTCTTCAGATGGCAAGCCACGTTCTTGAGTCAGCAGGCTTGATCATCACTTGGCTGATAGATAGTGAGACCATTATTTAACACTCTGCCGGTGAAGCGTCGTCTGCGATAGGTACCTCCAGCCAGTTATAGAGTTTATTCCAGAGAGCTTTCGTCACTACACATTCACTAAATAAGTGCACTTCTGTCTCTTCTTCTTCCGTACAGAGAATGCAATTAGTTGACTCCAGGATAACTCCGCGGTGCTGGAGGTTGGACAGGGTCGGCACTCTGCGGTGCAAGAGCTGCCAGGCGAAGAAGCAAATTTTTAAAGGTACGATTTTATTCCATGCCCTATGTGCACCGTGCTCATCGACATTCACAGTCCATTTTTGTTGCATGATTTCCATGTACGACTGTCTAGTGAAGTTTTTCAATTCCATAGAGCCATTCCACTGCCATTTATCAGACTCTTGGTTAGGCGCTGTGGCTTGTGATAGATCTATGATTAGGGTAGCAAGCTGCTCGATCTCAACATCATTGCATAAGCCAGTCCATACCCAACTCTAATTCCAATGGTCTGTGTAGACGCCCTTTTCTGCGATTGTGCTATTTTTGTCACCAGCAGCATGATATAGCTCCGGGAATTTTTCCTCAAAACTGCTGTCTCCAAGCCACTTATTCCTCCAAAACAGCGTTTGATCCCCCTTGCCTACCATCCGAGATATATTCTGGCTAAACCACGAGTTTGAGATAACCTTTTCTCGCATGTCTCGCCACCATGTAGAAGCATGTCGATTGTTATAAGTTCCAGGATTGATCATGTGTCTGGATGCCAATCTGTCACCATATAAGCTGTCTAGTACTCGAATCCATAAGTGATCAGCCTCAAGTAACAGCATTCTAGCTCCCCACTTAGCCAGTAGAGCCAAGTTAAAAGCCTTCAGGTCTTTCACTCCCAATCTCCCACGTTCTGGTGGGTAACAAATAGTTTCCCAGCTCACCCATTTAATCTTTCTTCCTCCTCCCAGTTTTGCCCCCCACAGAAAGTTCCTGAGGAGGCTCGTGCACTTTCTCAACACTGCATTTGGGGCCCGATAGACTGAGAAGTAGAATAGAGGTAGACTTGTCAGGATAGACTTCAGCACGACCAACCTTCCTCCGTACGAAATGTATTTATTTTCCCATGCCGCAAGTCTCCTTTCAATAGTTGTTAGGACTGGCCTCCATGGCTCCTTTTTCTTAGGATTAGCACCCACAGAGACTCCAAGGTACTTGAATGGGACTGCCTCTGTTCTGCACTCTAATATTCTTGCATGCCTCATCACTTCTGAGTGCCTTAAGTTTATAGCATATAGCTTACTTTTGCTGTAATTCACCTTGAGCCCAGATGTAGCCTCGAAAATTCTCAATACTCCTTTGATAGTTCTAGTATCTTCCAACATACCATTTTCGAAGACAATTGTATCATCAGCATATTGCTGATGAGTGAGTTGCACTTTCTGCCTCCCAACCTCATACCCCTTTAATTCTCCACATCTCATGGCTCTATTTAATAACACATTCAGACCTTCATCAACTATCGCAAACAACATCGGGGATAAAGAGCATCCTTGCCTCAATCCTCTATGCATTTGGAATTCCCCGCAGGGGCTTCCATTTATTGTAATGGACATTTGAGCCGTAGTTACACAGCTTTTTATCCAAGACAGCCATTTGCTAGGAAAGCCCATTGCTGTCATTATAGAGAATAAGTATCCCCAATCCACACTATCAAAGGCTTTCTCAAAGTCTACCTTAAAAAGAACACACTTCCTCTTAGACTGCTTTGCCTCATTCAGAACTTCATTAGCCAGTAGGACACTGTCCAAAATATAGCGTTGAGATACAAATCCACTCAGATTAGTAGAAATCAGATTAGGCAATACTCTTTTCATCCGTGCAGCCAGGACTTTAGATAAGATTTTGTAGAGACTTGTCACCATAGATATTGGTCTGAAGTCCGTAATATGCTTGGGACTTGTAATTTTGGGCGCTAAGGCCACAAACGTAGCATTCAACCCTTTTACTATTCGTGAGTCTTCCCAGAATTCATTGAAAATGTTATTGTATTAAAAATGTTATTAAAAATGTTATTGTATTAAAATACCATTAAAAATATTATAGCATTTTCAAAAGAAGCTAATACAAGTTTCAACAGCATTTTCACCTCATCTTCTGTCCATTTAAAACTCAGTTCCCCTTTTTCATTGGCTGTTGCTTCAAGCTGCCAACCACGTATTGAGAATATATTGATAACGTGGGTTAAACAATTTGAACAAAATAATTAAAACAATAAAGAAACAGCCGATATAAATAAATTTTGATCGAACAACTTGGTAAAAAAGCTATTTATTTGGGAATGCCATTTGTAGCTGGGTGGGTTCCTAACAAAAGACATATCTGGAAGTCAAAATTAACTGCAGAAAAATGTATTTTAGATAAAATTAGTATATGCCCGTGTCATAAGGCAAACACAAAAATATTTACAGAAAATGCATCGAAACTAAATGAAGTTACATGTCATATGAAAGCGCACGACGTAACTGATAATTATGGCAACCTCCGTTTCGACAAACGATGACCGGTTTGCCGGATAAATTCATAAAATATAAAGTATGATTTAATAATTAAATAATGAAAAAAAAGAGAAAAGAAGGAATAAAAAAACAAGTTTAAATAAATGTAAATCTTTGCAAGTGGGTTCGAGAGGAATGAAGGAAAATGACACATGTGTCCTGTGAATGGTCCATTTATTTTATGTTAAAGTAGAAAGATAATACAGACCAAAAAAAATCAAAACAAACGGAAAAAAACACATGTCACCATCTAATTGGCTTAGCAGTAAATAAAAGGGATGTGAGGTCGACTGGAAATGACGTGGCAACCTTTTTTGCTTTGTGGTGTGGTTTAAGCATTTTTGTGGGAAGGAAACTGCTGCCTAGGAAGCGAGAGGAACAAGTATAATGTAAGAATCAGACTCTTTTGCACCGCCTCTTTTGTGCACAATCGTGCACAACCCATACCCACCACTACCCGTTGTCAAAATTGGTTGCACCATTGGAAAGGCCAT
>JAOYMZ010062689.1:0-12849 GCA_025802335.1 Pinguicula primuliflora
ACACAGCCGAATCCAACATTTGCCAAAAACATCGTACCAACTGAGAAGTCAAACATGTCCATAAGAGCATTAGCAACTAAAGTAGCAAACAAATCAAAGTAGAGAACTAAGCAATATCAAACATAGTTAATCGAGCCAGGATTAATCTTTGCAAGGAGGTATGACAACCATTTTTCACGAACATATGGGTTAGTATATACGAATTTTTTTGAAGTGTCGAATTTACGGTGTTGAAAAATTGGTACGATGCCATTCAGACACAGATCCTACGGTTGATATTAGATTTCGGCACTGTATAGTAAATTCGGCACCATAAGTTCGGCACTTGGAAAAAATTGTAGTATATACTTATACAAAAAAAACATATGAGTTAGTACATGTTTTTCTTTCAAAGCATTGGCTCAAGACTTGGACGTATGTTTGCGAGAGCTTATACTTTTGCAGAAAGACTTTTGAATGGAAAAAGTTAAAAAAGAGCTTTGTATATAAGTTTTTATGTGTTTGCAAAAAAGGCTTTGTTATTGAAAAAGTTAAAATTGTAGTGTTTGCAAATATTTTGTTGAAAGCAACTTCTGGTAATTATATCATATTTTTGAGTTATATGCTTGTAGACAGGGGTAATTATGTCATATTTGAAGTTTGAGTTAATTTCAAAATTATCACTGCAAAAAGCCATTCAAAAGTCACCCAACCTAATTTTTGACTTTTGGGTTTTTTTTAACTTTTTTGTAGACAAGCAGAAGTAAAAGCTCAATAACCAAACACCCAAAAAACTGCTTTTACTGTCGAAAAGTTAAGAGCTCCTGCAGCAAAGCCCGTAAACGGGTGAAATTTTCACTCTTAAACTATAACAAAACTGGAGAGAATACTCTCATGAAAGCGCTCAAGTTTCCATCCAATTTTCTGCAAGTGCTCAAAGTACTCTCGTCAAACCCGGAAATCTCAGTTTTGATAATCTGCCGTGCAGCTATTTATGAAAGAATTGATTTATTCAGTTAAACCCTGCGATCATTTCTGATCGGTATACACTGCATCAACATCATCTAGTTCAAGCAGTTTCGACATCAGTTCCTTGTTCAGATGCATGGCCTCATCATCGACCTACAGCAGCATCACATATGTTACAAGGAAAGCAGTCAATCATTACAAAGACTCAATAAGTGAAAGAATTGTCATGGCAAGAAGACAGACATGTGAGTTGATACCTCAATGGGCGATATGGGAAGAAGCTCAAATCCCCCATCAGTTTCAAATGGGATTCCTTCGTCCCGGAGTTTTGCCAATAAGCCGGGGAAGTTGTCCATTGAAGTGATAATCTTCAAGCATCTATATCAAAAGGCATAAGAACTGAAGTCACAAGAAGTAAAGAGTTCACCATTTCTTACAAGTGTTTCAAAGAGCTCATACCAAGGAAACAGTCACTCGCACCTTTCCGAATCTTCCTCAAAATCATCTTCATCATCCGAGGGTTCTACAACGTCGTCCGCACCAGAATCTAAGGCAACAGCGAGAAGGTGATCTTTGTCAGCATCTGCAGCCTTTACACTGACAACCCGAGCACGTTTAAACTTGAACATGATGGAACCAGGATCTGCCATTTTCCCACCATGATCCTTCACAACTTCCCTAACAGCTGCAACGGATCTGTTTACTTTATCAGTTAACACTTGAATGATCATTCCTGCTCCTCCATAGCCATAAACCTGATTGGAAAGACAATGCCTGGTTAAATGATTGCAAATTAAACTGCTGATAACTCATAAGTTGAACTAGAGATTTTCTACATGCATTGGGTAGAGTGATTTCTGGTTAAAACCTCATAGAATTTCTCAATGTAGGCTTCCTGGCCTTTCTCTGAAGCCCTCTTAATGTTGCGGTCTATAATATCCTTTGGTATGTCAAGCTCCTTGGCTTTCTCGAACAAAGAAGCCAAGACTGTGTTCGATACTGGATTCGAACCAGCTTTCTTCACCCTAGGGGATTTACATTATATAAACCAAAATAAAAGTAAAATAAATGTTATAATTAGGCTAATAGAAATCAAGTAAAGGTGGAAATAATTGGAACCTGAATCACAAAACAAAAAAGCATATCACGATAATAAGAAATGCTTCGTAGTTAAAGTTCCCTTCTTTTCATTTATCATAAGCAAGCCTGTTTGTTTTGGATATTTCGTGAAAGAGTCATTGTTGCATGTACCCTCAAAATTGATACACTTCATAAACCCCTTATGTAGCAATCATCACAATCACACACACAACCACACTCATGGGATTTTAACATTGAAAACTAATGCTTTTCTCCTCTTAGATATCTCCAGGTACAAGTTATGAGATTGCGCCAAATTCCGATGCAACACTGTTAAAATGCCAAGCAAACAAACTTACGCGGAAATAACTTCCTTTCCGAGTCTTGCGTAAAGCTTTGCCTTCTTCGCATCCTGAGCGGTCTGCACAGCAGAAGAAGATTGAAACCATCAAAGATTAACTATCATCACATTTGAGGCAAGAGGCGGAACAAAATCTAATCCACAGCATAATGCCAGTAGAACTACGATTCTAGACTCCATGATGATTCAAAAACTTTATTTGGATAACAGTTCTATGGATTCGGATTCCATATAATTTTCTCCAAAATCAGCTAATATAATGAAAAGCTTTCTACGAAAAGATAAAGATTGACTTCAACTCAGCACCTTCCTGCCAGCAATTTTACTCGATCGCCTGCCCATGTACAAAGGCGTGCAAGTTGAGATCTTTCTGTCCGAATTTTCATGTTTAATTCCATAAATTGAGACCCATATGCCAGAAGACGAGTACCAAGATAGAGACGATAGACTTCTACTCAATAAAACTGCTCCTGCAAACAATCCACAACGAAACCTCCTGTCTCTTAAATCTGAATTCATCAATCTTTCCTCTGAAATCCAAACGAGAGGGAAAACTATTTACTGTGAAAATACACCGAGATGGATGGTTTAAGAGGAAGCCCACTTGAACATCTGACGAGTTGTGAACCGAAAGCTCTGATCGTTGATGAAGACGACATCATTTCCTATGTCTTTGCATAATATGAAGATTTCACTCTCGTAAAACCCTTCGAAAGATGTGGATAAACGACGAATTATGTGATCTCGAATTATATTTCTCAAGATGAGAAATGCTACATAGTACATACACATACTAACTTTAAATTGTCTGTATTCTGAAAACGCGGTTGCGTTTTTAATTATCAGTGATATGCGATTATAAGTTGGAAAATGATTGTAAACAAGGGACGTGTTTTAATCAGTTGACGCCGGATCCCCTGGCGCATCTCTACTCTGCCCAGGGTCCACGGAAACTCCAAAGCTAAATGCGCGACAAACGGAAAACACCTAAAGCGCTAGCCAGAATCGCCGCGTGCCGAATCCCGGTGAAGCGGTCCAAAACAACCTGAGCTTGGAACGGAAACCAAGAAAGACCAACCCTGTCCACTGGGGCTTCCGCGACCACACCGAAGCAATCCGATCATCACCGGTACCGCCACCCATATGGGCACGGCGCAGACCAATTTTGTAAAGTTTTTAATCTGTACAAAGGAATTCTTCAAGTAATATCCTCTTTAATTTCTTTGAAGTCCTTAAACGACCACGTATAAATGGAGAAATCCCATTTTCTACAACCCACTTGTTTGATTTGCACGGCCGTATACAAGTCTGCAACTGCATGAGGCCGCAGCCACCTCCTTCTCCACGCGTTCGGAGCTCCCATGTGCTCAAGGTGTGAACAAGCTGAAGTGGTGACGGCGTGGCTTCTTCACGTGCTGCTCTCGTACACGGGCGCAGCGTTCCAGGAAAATACACAATCAAAGTTTTTGTTACCAAACAGTGAATTCTGATTGCACGAATTATCGGGTAGTTGCTAGTAATGCACGACCGATCGATCGGCATTGTTCACAATTTGGGATTGGATCTTGAATGCGGTGGAGAAATGTGGACAATGGATGAGCGGCGATGGTGAGTGAACATTTAGGAAATTGGTTTCTCTGATATTGATTTCAGCTAAGGTTGGAGTTGAGGCTTGATCGGGCGAAAGCAGTGACATTTTTGGGAAAATTAAAATACAGGCACTGAAACGCTGTGATTTTGGTGCATTACATATGCTTTTGTCAGATTGCGTGTCTCTATTTGTACTTTTCTCTTCCTAGGCTGTGGCGACGGAGTGTGCGTGTCAATGCAATCCATCTATTGTGCACCCCATTGGGCGCACCGCTTCCACACGGCTCTCTCGTAACAGCGAGTGGGGCTGATGCAAAAACACACACCAACGTTGATGTGTGTTTGTGTGTGTTTCTGTATTTATGCGGTGTGCAAAAGTGGTGCTTTATAGCGTCCCGCATGAGAAATGATGTTGGGCCTGTTGCTGGGTAGTTTCTTGGAGTTTGTTTTCAGCTGTCGTAAGCTGGTATATTGCTTATGGAGCTGTGATGTGCTTGAAAGAAGCATCCTTGAACTAATCTACTGGTAGAAAATGCAGTGAAAAGAACATGAGAATTTTTCTCAACTGATGTTGTTCCAAAGTTGGTAACGTTCTGTCTGAATTTTATGCACTTGACTCGTTAAGTTAACTGCAGTTGAAAGAGCATGAAAACTCTCCTGCTCTTGTTCAGCTGCTGTTATTTTAAAGTTGATAAATTATCTGTCAGAATTTTATTACCTTGATTGATTTCCGTCTTGTGTCCCTTTTCCGTGTTTACTTCCCATTTACTCTGTAGTTTCTAGTAGTATATTGTGGCACAAACCACATATAATCTAACCTATTCTTCTTCTATTAGGAACTTCTAAAGATTAACTGCAAGATTTACCTCTGAAATTAATGGTGTCTTGTTGAATTGTTGCTCTGCCTTTTGGAGTTCACTATATATTATAGATTTTCCCTTGGTTTATATATATTTATATATATTGAATTCATCCTACCTCTGGTTTATCACCTTGTTTTCTGGGTGTTTCGTTGCCAAACTGGCCGCTGGATTTCTGGTTCTTTCTCGTTCATTAACTTTTTGCTTGCTTTCTGTTTCGTTTCAAGATAGCTTATTTTTGGATCCGTCCTTACAAGATAGCTTGAGGGGCTTTCATTTCTCAACCGTCTTTGCTTTTCTCCCCTTTCACGAGATTTTTGAAATAACCATTCATCACCTTTCTCCGTAAGGAAATTTTCCATATTCTCTTTTGAATTCTGTATCCGGGAATTTTCAGTTTGCTTCCTTAGAGTTCATATCAGTCACCCAGTTTCTACCTTGTTTCAGTTGGAAATTCTTCTTTCCGTGTTTTTCTTGAATGACTCAAAAGTGTATAAATATACATCATTTTGACTTAAGTATACAAATATTTAAAAATATTTATTTATTTTAATATGTGTACACTTAAGTTAAAACTATATCGTTTTGATTTACATACATAATTAAGTAAAAAAAGAGTAAGTATGTATAGCATTAGTCTTTGCCAAACTCTTATCCTGTGGGGAGTTTTCATACTCTTGTTCTGGCATTGTTTCAGGTCATCATTGTTGTTTAGTTCTCTCTTATATCCATTTCCCCACGCTATCATATCATGAAGGCTTTGATGAAGTGGAATGGATGCCATTGTCATCCTGTATAAGGGATTTGGAGAATTCAGATGAGGAAGAAGAGTGAAACAAAATGGGAGAAAACGGTCACGCCATAATCAGATACTCCTCCTATCAGCCAGCCAACAATTTATCCTTGATATCGATATGGAGAACCTTATCGATATGGATATCTTTCATATGGATATCTTAGTATTGTGGGGAACCTTGGATCTGTGCCGCAGCAATGGATTTCTTGGTGAGTCCAGATGTAGCTGGATCATGAACTGCGATTCCGATACTCATACGAGCTCCGCATTTTTGAAGGAAAAGATATGGAATCAGCTTCTCCAACCATTGAAGTTTATGTGGCTGGTTGCTTCTCAGGTTCTCCCATTATTTTAACTGAAACCTTGCAGCTCAATCACAGGAGGAAGCAGATGAGGAAAGGGGTTGTGCTGGAATCTATACCAGAAAATGAGGCGACGACTCAAAGACAGAATGATGATTCTTCCACCCTGGCAATGCAGGTAAATTGTTTGATCTAAATTTTCTTCATTCTTGCACCCATCTCTTCTTGATGTGCTAAAAAATTGACAGACATATTAAAATCCTGTGGTATTCAGGACCAGCTTGTCGCCGGCACATGTTTCTATGTCTATATTGGCTTGTGTTCATATGTTTTTCACTTTTCAAGAAGATCACTTAAGGAAAAATTACAAGTGACTACCAATTTGCTTGATTATTTTTAATAACATAGGTAACCTATAAACCAGGAGGTAATCTATATTTGGCAAGCGATATGTGACCGAATTTGCTTGATTTTTAATCGGTTTTTTGCTATTCCTCCTATGATTATCCGAACTGTGGGTTGGTTTTCAAAGCTGTTAGGTTAAGGGAATTTATCTGAAAATTATACTAGCATTTGGATGCTGCAACCTTAGGTTTTAACTAAGGTCGGTAACTTAATACTCTTAGTTCTGGCAGTGGTTGGAAGCTCATAAAGTTATTCGTGTACCATACACCATCTCCACTGGTTTCGCGCTCCGGACGCCATTTTTTGTAATATGGCTTGTTCTTAATTTTCAGTGTGGCTATTGAGCTTGAACTTTAGCTTTAGCCACTCCTGTGATTATATGTACATAATTCTGTAAAATGTTTTTATTAATGGATCAGTTACCTACCCAAAAAAATACTCTTAGTTCTGGATTTAGCTAGTGAAATGTAGGATCATCCTTTTCTTAGTCCTATTAATTATCTTTCAGACATACACTAGGTTTTTACTCGGTTGCGTATGCTCTTCCCTCAACTCTGGATTTAACTGAAATCCGTGATACCTTTTCTTTGTTACAGCCAAGGCCTATCCAAGAGTATAATCCACACGAGGAAGGCATACACATGACCCCATACATGGGCATGGAATATACTGAAAATGAAGATGGTGAGTTATCATGGTTCAATGCTGGAGTATGAGTGGGCGGGGGGATTGGCCTCAGTATCTTTCCGGGATTAGGGATAAGAGTTGGTTTGCTCGTTCGAACGTACCACGGAACTACGAGAAACTTCAGAAGGCGACTGCTGTGATTTGGTGGCCTGATTGGTTCAGAAATCAGGAAAAGGCAGGCTTCTTCTCCACTTGTTACAGCAGATGTTATACACTCTGTGAAGGACTTGAGCCAGCAAGAAGGTCCACTGCTTCTCTTAACTTGTGTTTAGAATGAAATCTCAGTGATAGAAAGGTTTATCATGCACATAATGCAATTTTCTGAAGAAAATGAGCAATGATGAATAATCTAGATCTTCTGATGGAGCTAGCTTGTTGTGCAGTAAAGTATGTGGATTTCTGTTTATTCCATGGTTATGTAATCTCTTCAATTTAGTTGCATGATGAACCAAAACCAATAACACATGTTCAAAGCAAATGACACAAAAGCTACATATTAGAGTAACTGAGAGAAGCTCTAAAAATGCATCTGCCAGAAGAAATCCATTGTTGAAACAGTAAACTAGAAAAGATTTCATAATACTGCTTTTTATGTATTTTAGAGCGCCATCAGCAGGGAACATAACTCCAAACTCCAAATTGAACTTGGGTGGTCGTTCTATTTCTAATGAAAGAGATCTTTACAAAAACTAAAAGTTTTTACAGTTCTACATGATCATATTACAGATCCGGTTGGACATGGAGGGGGAGTACGTTGGTTCAAGTTACAAAAGGGTTTAGCTAATTGGAATCCAACCGATTGTTGGAATTTGAGAATAATAAACAAGTGATTGAATATTCTGTCCATATCTATGACTGGTTTATGGAGGATGACGGGGAGCGGACGGCTTTTGCAAAGGTATTGGATACCTCTATTCAACATTATCCCACAGTCGCAGTTTTGATTGTCCAGAATACGATTATTCTGGGTTTGATTAAAGATGAAATTCAGATGCATGAATTTCAATCTGTTGAACTTCTGTCCACGTACATTCTCCATGTTATTCGAGGTAAATGTTGGAAATATTAATGTGGGTTGAAATGAGAAACATTTGGAGAATAGGTATGGAAAAATCGAACCTTTTCCCTTCAGGTAAGTCTGCAAATTTTGCCGGTATGGCTTTGCTCCCGTGCACTCATCTCAGCTTCCATAACCTACTTCCAATCAAATACTGACATCGCCTCTTCAACAGACCTCGGGAGCTCCTCTCGATATACGGCTATAATAAATGTTTTAGCTGATTCAGTTTCTCTCTCCTGAATAGATTAACCAAAGGATAATACTGGGAACCAGAGATGTGATCTGGAGAGTATCGAGCAGCAACCTCACGAGTGCTACGAGCAAGTAGTACCCGAGTCGCCCTCACAATATGATGGTCATCAGAAATAGAAATAGGAGATACAATCTCATCTAGATGCACCCATGGTTTAGTGATATGTACAGAGATAGTAGAATTCCTTGGACATTCTATAACCGAATATGTCCATGGAATTCTATAACATTTTGAAATCACAATTCTCAGGGACAATGGAAGGAAAAATCCGTCGATGATATAATCTTTCTTAAAATTCAAATCCCCTCAACCACATTACCTATCAAAAAAAAATTTATATATTAAGCCGCAAGGGAATTGACAATGGCTTTCTCTCACAAAATTGCACCACCCTGTCATTTGAACACGTAATTCTCGGTCTACCCATGGTTTCGCATCCCCAACCTTGGTTCAACCTCTCCGGAAGTTTCGGAATCGGAATCAATTCCACGCCTTCTGTCTCCCCTGTGTAGAAGCTTCCATCCGGCGGTTTTTTAGTCTCACCTGTGTTTGCTGTCGGTGAGTCGCGCCCCCTCCATTTCCTCCTTTCTCGAGAACCTTCCCAAACCCCTGTGTATCCCATTATGATTTTGTCTGTGTTTCGTTTGTATTTTGTTGTTGTTGTTGGTTTTTTCTTCCAGTCGGTTTTCACCTATTGCTCAAATCGACCAACTTCACACAGTGGAAATGAAGATTTTCACGCAGATTTTCTGAATGGAGGCAGACAGGTTCTATTTACCATTTAAATTCTGACTATGTTCTAATATCTATTCTACCAAAGCAAGGTTATGCCCTCTTCAATTTTCCCGAAATTATTCATCCTTTCCCCATCTTTGTTGGACTTCCTACTACAGCAGGGTTTCTTATTCACCCTTTACTCCCTCTACTTTGCAGGTGAGATGAATCGGTGATGGCAGATATTTCCGGTGAGGAAAGTGTTTTGTGCATCTTCCGGTTCCAATTGTGAAATATTTCTTTCAATATGAAGGTACTCTATTTCTTTCGTTTAAAATTAGAAGAAACTGATTAATTATGGCTATAGGTTTTACGGCTATTTCTTTTGCTCTTTGTGATTCACTATCTTTCTTTGTGACTTCATTTTTTGTGAAGAGGCTATTAATATGTTTACAGTCACTTTGTTTAAGTTCTATTTGGTGGCTGCTGCAAGAAAATCCACTCAAGGAAGCCCTTTCGGATCCTTCATGTTTCCGAAATGGTCTCTTTCCAATGGTTGACAGACTTGGCTCTGTTCTGGTTTCTGTTCATTGCCAAAATTAATCCCAGGGGGCATTTCCAAATGATTTGTGTTAGGCTCCCACAAACTCCATAATCATCACGGAAGTGATAGGTGAGACTGTACCTTTTGCTTCTGCATATTGTTCCTTCTTTGTTACACATTATCAATGTTATTGGTGTGGGAGGTTGGTGGTTCGAATGCAGTTAATCATATGATAGAGAGCGAAATGAAGGGGGTTGAATACTGGATTGTTAACACGGATGTTCAAGCCATGAGGCTGCCACCTGCTTTTCCTGAGCATCGCTTACAAATTGGCCAGGAGGTGACCAGATGGCTTGGGGCTGGTGGGAAGCCCAAGATTGGAAGAAAGCAAAGAATCTATAGAGGAAGCAATTTATGGATCAGACATGATCTTTGTAACTGTAAGCAATTCTTTTATTTGTCATATGATTGTCAATGCCTAAAACTTTCCATTTTTGCCTCCCAATAAAATTCTCCACTAATTTGCAGCAATGTAAAACATTGGATTATTATAGTAAATAATAACTAATTTTGTTCCCAATTTTTGCTGAGCCTTAGGTATATAAGTTTTTGTCAGAACTTATATATGGAGGAGGAACGAATGATTAGTCCAATTATATACCTAATTTGTTTCCTTCATACTACAAATCTTTTCTTATTTGTGTATTTTTTTTTAGTTTACTCAATCAAGTACTTGACTAATGGAATATTTATCTTTTTAAAGATCAACCCTCTGTTTATTAATGACCACCATATTTTTTCGGCAGTATCAGATTGCTTACCAGTTTATCTTGAACCATTGTCCCCCTCCTTTTCATCTGATGCCAACCAAGTTTAAAATTGCAGGTGCAAACATTGGTACTTCCACTGGGTGAGTGCTTTCATATATTTTGAAGTATGCTCCTTCCATAATACCTAATGCTCAGGAACTGTTAAATTTTGTCATATATTTGTTGTCATTGATTCAGGTCCAACAGTGCGTCATTGTCCTCTCCCAACCATGTGTAGGTATCAAAAATGAACTTCTAGAATGACTTTTAAGAATTGATCTGTAATTGTAATTGCTTACTTTTTGAAATTGAAACATTGTGTTCTTGCTTTTCTAAATTCTTTTTTTGCCATAATTTTCTTTTTCTTTGATCTCTCGGCTCTCTTAGTGTTAATACATGTTTGCTTCTAATCAATGTTTGTTTTCTACAATTTGTTCTTGCGTTCAGCTTTCGGAACCGTGCCCTGAGGGCACGGGCGGGCATATTCTAGTATAATCTTTCTTATTATCAATAAAAAAAGCAATTTTTCCGGGGAAAAAGTTAATGCGTTGTTTTTTAAAAAATATATTTATAGAGATCTAATTTTTTAAGCAACCAAAATGAATAACGAACGGTGCACTAGCTGATTGTATTATACATACCTCTCCTGCATTCCGGCCGACTTCGTTAGGTGATTTGATTTGGATGATACTGGGTTAGAATGGAGCTGAGCTGCTGATTCTTCAGTTTCCTCAACTTGTTTTTGGTGGAATAGCAAAGGATGTCGTCTGTTGCCGAGCTGAGGGAACGACACGTAGCTGCAGCCGAAACTGTTAATGCGCTGAGAGAGAGATTGAAGCAGAGGCGCCTTCTTCTTTTGGACACTGATGGTCGGAATTTTATCATTTTTCCGTTTTTACGAAGTGTAATGCTGTGAATCCCATGAGGAGCTGAATTCCGAACCTGGGTTCTTGTTATGAGATTTGTTTCTTTTGGAACGAATATTTTTTCTTGCTTAACTCAGTTTTTTTATTATTATTATTTTTTTCAGTTGCTGGCTTCGCGCGTTCGCAGGGGAAGACTCCGGTGACCTTTGGCCCTACTGATCTGGTCTGTTGCCGGACGCTGCAGGGGCACACGGGCAAGGTTGAATATTTATTTATTTATTGGATGTTGGTCGAGGTTAATTTTGTTATCTATGTACATTTTACATGCCTTTGATGCATGAAATCTTGTTATTTTGTTTATCCGTTCCAGTGGAGGATCCGGTGCAGTACGCTTCACATATAATTTTTTTACCCCTGTTTACACCCCTAATATTCGTGAGGGGAGGGTGTAGGGAGCGTAGGTCCAAGTATAAAAATATTTTAGTGGGTGCCCGGCAACCTCTTCGTCCTCACTGATCCGTTCCCGTTCTTTTTTGTTTCATTTCTTAGCAAAGAGATTTCCATTGGTAATCATGCATTTCTCTTGGTAGAAAACATAATCAAATGATCTATTTCAACTCTTGATGCAATTATATCGTGTTTCTATTGCCTGTGTACCCATTCATGTGCTTGAATCCGGTAATCAACATCACATTGAAATCATCTTCATGAGTTCAAATATATAATCTTGTCACATGTTTATTTATTTATTTCAAGTTCCCTAATCCTTTTGGCATATATTTCTAAACGAATTGCAGGTGTATTCACTAGATTGGACTCCTGAAAGGAATCACATCGTTAGTGCATCCCAAGATGGCAGATTAATAGTCTGGAACACTCTCACTAGCCAGGAGACTCATGCTATTAAGTTACCTTGTTCATGGGTCATGGCATGTGCCTTCTCTCCTAGCGGCCAATCTGTCGCCTGTGGTGGCCTGGATAGTATGTGTTCTATCTTTAACTTGAACTCTCAAACTGACAAGGATGGGAATCTACCGGTATCCAGAATGCTTAGCGGGCATAAGGGTTATATATCATCATGTCAGTATGTTCCTGATGAAGATACTCACTTGATAACTGGTTCTGGCGACCAAACGTGTTCTATGGGATATAACTACTGGACTGAGAACCTCCGTGTTTGGAGGAGAGTTTCAGTCGGGACATACTTCAGATGTTCTAAGGTATGCTTGATGTCTTTCATGTCTTCTATATAGCATTTCCTCAAGACTCTTTATTAACAAATACCAAAACGCTCTTCTGTTAAGTGTCTCGTGTAATGGATCCAATTCCAAAATGTTCGTCTCTGGTTCTTGTGATTCGACTGCCCGTCTCTGGGATACTCGTGTTGCTAGTCGAGCTGTTCGCACCTTCCATGGCCATGAGGGTGATGTTAATACTGTCAAGTTCTTCCCCGACTGGAACAGATTCGGAACAGGTTCCGATGATGGAACATGTAGGCTATTTGACATCAGAACTGGTCACCAGCTACAAGTGTACAACCATCCACGTACCGAAAATGAAGTCCCTCAAGTGAA
>JAOYMZ010062700.1:0-12847 GCA_025802335.1 Pinguicula primuliflora
TATTTACATGAGAGCATGCATTGGATTGGAAGCATCATCCACTCCGTTACGGAGTAGTCAAAACAATGCAAAGGAGCCTTTGTCTTCAGCATGAAAGTTTTGGCTGACTTACAATTCACAAGTCATGTTTTAGTCAGCAAATCGAGAATTTACTCCATTTGAGGGATACAATTTTCTCTCCCCGGTCTCAAAACTTCTATAGCCCAAAAATACTTCATATCTTCCAAATTCTTTCATCTTGAACTCCTTGAACATTTTTTCATGAAATTTTCAATCTCCTTTACATCACTTCCAATAACAACCATGGCATCTAAATAAATAATCAAACAAGTTACTTGGTCACCTTGATTTTTCTATAAGAGTGTTGTCAAAGTTGTTTGGTCTATACCCATGCTTCTTCATAAATCTTCTGAACCAAACTATCGGTGATTGTTTTAACCCATAGAGCACTTTATACAATCGACATCCTTCATTCCCTTTAAACCCCTTCGTGATGCCCGAAGGAGGCTTTTATTGCATGACTACCAGTGATGGCAGCCCCCTTGTCATTGCGCAAGCAAAGGCACAAATGAATCCCAATTAGAGCTCCTTTATCCTATTGTTTGGTATATGATATAATGTAACAGAATTTTGACGTGTTTCGACATTTTCTTTGATTTGAAGGTAGTTACCGTAAGTGTTATGAGGTATTGGAAAACAAGCAGCGGGATATGTGTAAAAAAAACGTTCATTCCTTTCCTATGTATTTTAATAGTAGTCATCGGAGCCATGATGAATTATGAATCTTTTGGTCTTCTATTATTTGATTTCCATTTGTGTCAATTTCGTCAATTTCGACAATGAATAATGAATTAGAGAATTTTGTACGAATTATGCACAAAACGTTTGTTCTATTCGTTGAACACCATTTGGTGTATTTGGTGTATTTGGTGTTTAGTCTATTCTCCATTTTAACTTTATTATATTAGTTTACCCATTCAAGTTGGGGTTTGTGGCAAACAAACTAAGTGGCATTCTCACAATATTGTATGAAATAACAAGTACGACATGGCCTCACTTTCTCCACCTCTCAATCCAATAACTTAATTATGCATTTGATACTTATTTGTTGCCTCTCCGAGCGACCTTTACATGAAACTCGCTTGCCATGTAAGTCATGAGCATAGGAACAAAAATAGATGCCTCGCACCGTAGGGCCGTAGTTTTAACCATCTCATAATCACGGTCATACTAATGTCAAACCTGTATGTAAGAGATCAAAAGTCCCATGCTCTAGTATGCTTCCGGCCAGTCATATGAGCCATTGCAATGGCTATCTCCAAGGCTCGACACCCTTTTTATACACGAAGTGCATTGGAGATCCAATCTGCCCATCTTGCCACGACAACGAGAGACAGCATGTGGGACACAACATTAGGGATTGAAGGTCTGGGTAGCTTCGCATCGTGCGGCGGTTCATGTGAACGATGCAAGCATTGTTTTGACACATCGTCCATTCAAGTGTAAAAGATTAGTTTCAAAGAAATTCTACACCTGGTCTTGAATGTTAAGGAGAGAAAAGTACGGAAAGATACAGAGCATAATTGTTCAGTGTAAAGTAAAGATCATTGATCAAAACTATGACTTCTGTTTCATTGGATGTAAGTTGAAAAGTTATGGAATCAACGACGGATTGTAAGTTGAAGAGGAAGAAAATGGGAGAAGTGGTGATTTACAAGCTATTTCGTCATGGTCGTCATTTAAGAGGGAGGAGCGAAGGGAGGGGATGATAGTTCTGAATTTGAGTTTGTCGATGATAATGCGAGTGTAAAAGAAGCCTAACGATAAAGCTTTTATTGTGCCACCAATGACGACGGCTGCCCCCTTGTCATTGTGCAAGCATAGGCACAAAGGAATCCCGGTTAGAGCTCCTTTATTCTAATATTTGGTGTATGATATAATGTATATAATTTTGACTAGTTTCGACATCTTCTTTGATTTGAAGGTAGTTATTGTTAGTGTTATGAGGTATTGGAATCCAAGTAATGGGATGTGTGTAAAAAAAACATCCATTCCTTTCCTATTGTGTTTTAATTGTAGTCATCGGAACCATGATGTAGTATGATTCTTTTGGTCTTCTATTTATTTGATTTCCATTTGTGTCAATTTCATCAACTTCGACAATGAATAATGAATTAGTGACTTTTGCACATATTATGCACAAAACGTTTGTTCTATTCGTTGAACCCCATTTCGTGTTTAGTCTATTCTGCATTCTAACTTTATCGTATTACTTTTCACAATCCAGTAGGGGTTTGTGGAAAACAAACTAATATGCATTCTCACAATATTGTATGAAATAACAAGTACGACATGACCTCACTTTCCCCGCCTCTCATTACAATAACTTAATTGTGTGCTTGATACTTATTTGTTGCCTCTCCAAACGACCTTGACATGGAACTCGCCTGCCATGTAAGTCGTGAGCATAGGAACACAAATAGATGCCTCGTATTGTACGTGCATAATTTGAACAGTCTAATAATCGTGGTCATACTCTTTTTAGGTAAACTATGACTTTTATAAACAAACGATTGTCCAAAAATTTACAACTTGTGGCCTTGCCCCCTTGTATGCTTGCCCAAAATATAATTACATAGCAATCATGATTTGCACTGGGTGGCGAATCCAATGTTCTAGGGAATATATCAAAAGTTTCTTAAAATCCTTGGCCTTAAACCAACTCCAGGTGTACATTTGTACCTGTCTGATTATGTCATCTGAATTATGCTCATATTGTCAAAATGTATTCTGTTGCGCATCTTCCAAATTTGCCATGGTAGAGCGCCCCATATTGTAATCCATACTATCTCTTGCACCAAGAGGTGTTTTACAGTCAAGAAATTTTCTTGGGTGTTTTTTGCTATTTGAGGAACCTCCAACCAGTCTAGTAGCCTGTACGAAGTTCTTTCGTCACCGTACAACCCTGGAGTATGTGCTGATCTTCTTTCCTTTCAATTTTGCAGAGTAAACATTCAACCTATTCATTTGAATGGATAATTGATCTCCGCTGCAGATTACACCATGTTGGTAGTCGGTGTTGTATTGCTCGCCACAAAAATATGGAGACCTTCAGTGGCGTGTATTTATTCTAGACCTGTTGTGATTTATCAATTTCTTCAGCATTGATGGTTGTTTCTCTATCCTTCATCATGTCTTTATATGCATGTCTAACAGTGTATTCTTCGGAGTCATTAGATTTGAGCTTCCATTGATCATTAGTGTGTACCTGCAGTTGAACATCAGTAATGAGGTTAAGCAATTCATGAAAATCTCTCAATAACCATTCATCAAGCCCTCTTTCCAATCTCATTTCCAATTCCATCTTTTTGCTATCCAAGTGCCATGGTCGAAAATGGGGATATGCTTGTGCTTTGTTTTTCTGTATAGGCGTGGAAATTTTAGTGATAAGGGTTGATTTGTGATCCAGATATCCTCCCAAAACTTGGTCTGTTTCCCATTATTCACTTGTCCTTCCCATAGGTCCTGGAACCAAGGTTCTTCCAGGATTGCAACTAAATCTCGCCACCAAATTGTAGGTTGCCCACTCGTTTGAAGTTCCCTCCCTCCCTGTTGAGTGTCACTCACCCGCATCTCACTTAGATTACCAACAATAAGTCTTCCTCTTCTTCCATATTTTGATCTCAGAATTTGTTTCAACAGCTCATCTTTGTTGTTGAGTATCCTGCTATCCCATTTTCCCATTAAAGCCTTGTTGAAGGCTTCAGGATTTTTTATTCCCAACCCCTCATTTTCTTTAGGTTGTGTGAGAGATCCCCAAGCTACCCAGTCTATTTTTCTTTCCGCAATCTTCCCTCCCCAGAAGAAGGATCTAGTGATTTTTTCTATTTTATGGATAATAGATCTAGGGACTTTCAGAAAAGCTAGGTAGTAGCAAGGCAAGGAATTTAACACCGAGTTTATGAGCACAGTTCGTCCATCTACAGAGAGAAAGTTATTCTCCCAACTACTTAGTCTAGTTTGATACCTCTCCAATACTAGTTTCCAGGTTTTCAGCTTTCTTGGATTCCCCCTACCGGTAGACCCAAGTAGAGTAGTGGCAGTGTTTCTACCTTACAGTTCAAGAACGAAGCCATGCCCTGCAAATCATTCAGGCCAACGTTAACTCCAATTAATCCACTCTTTTGGACGTTAATTTTCAGTCCAGAGACGAGCTCAAAGTTCCTCAGAATTGATTTCAGACATTTTAGATTCTTCTATGATGCCTTTGTGAAGAATATTATATCGTCAACAAATTGCAACAGAGAGAGCTCAATGTTATCCTTTCCAATCTTCAATGGATCATAGAGTTTTAGTTCAATTACTTTCGTAACCATTGCAGCCAAACCTTTAGCAACTAGGAGAAATAAGAAAGGTGATAGAGGGTCACCCTGTCTTAGTCCTCTCGTTGGGTAGAATTCTCTCGTGGTTCTCCCATTGATAAATACTGAAGCAGTAGTTGAAGCCAAAGAGTTTCTTATCCATACTCTGAATTTTCCTAGGATTCCATCCTTTCTCGGCATATCAACTAGGTATTTCCAGTTGGCTGTGTCAAACGCCTTCTCAAAATCTATTTTGAAAATTAGACCTGCCTTCCCTCTTCTTTTGAAATCAGTAATTGCCTCATGAGCAGCCAGAACGCCATCAACTATTTGTCTTTGTCCCACAAATGCTGTTTTGACTGTTTGATATCACATTTTCCCACACTTGACTAAGCCTTTTTGATTTTTGGAGATGATCTTTTATGTGAAACCAATCAAGGTGATTGGTATGTAGTACTCTATGAATGTTATATGAGCAGAGTTCCCACCTCTTACTATTATGCCATTCTAATAAAACTCGGCCATCATTTTGAAGATATCATCATTCAAAATTTGCAGAAAATGCTATATGAACCTGAAATTCAGCCCATCTAGTCCAAGGCTTTAACTACCTCAGTTGCATTCCTTCCAGTCTAGGTCTAATTGCTAGAGGTTCCTCAAATCCTTTATGGAAATGTCCTCTGAAGCATTCCTTTACTTCTTCCACCTCGCTCAGCCATCTCCCATCATCCCATATGCCTTGGATAGTGGTACGTGACCTTGTTGTTTGCACTGCTCTGCAGAAGTATCTTGTGTTTGAATCACCATTCCTTAGCCATTATCGCCGAGATTTGTGTTGCCAAATACTTTCATCTTGTGATGATATATTCTGTATTTTTTCAGCAAGTGCTAGAATTTCAGACTGTTGAATTTAACGTTCATATTCTCCTACTGGGCTTAGCAGTTGCAAATTTGTCGTTTGACTTTCTATTAATAGCTCCATCTGTGTCATCTGTTGTTTTGCATCATTGAGTTTTTTGTGTACATCCACCCTATTATTTTTATTCCCCTGGTTTACAGCTTTTCTTAGTTTCTTTATTTTTTTCCTTGACAACAAAGCCGTTGTATCCACTGATATCATCTGTTTTCCATTCTGCAGTAACGAGGTCATTGAAATCTTTCATCTCAGGCCAGTAGACCATCATCCTGAGTGGTATTGGCCCCAATTATGATGCTCTTGAGTAAGACTGCCCGGGCAATTATCAGACTCTAGTCTATCCATTCTTGTCTGTATCCATTCAGTTCTTTCTCCAATCCATTTGTCATTCACCAAAAACCTATCAAGGCGACTCATTGCATTTAAGGAGGAGAGGTACCAGGTGAATTTCCTTTTGATCATAGGGAGATCCTGCAACCATAAGTTCACCACAAACTGCTTGAAGTGTTTTATTTCCTGTCTGTATGCATTTCTCCCCACCCCCTTTCCGTTCCTTGATGTCCAATACTGCATTCAAATCTCCCATTATTACCCATTTTTCGTTTTCATGTCCATAGTATTGTTGCTTTATGCATGTCCATTGCTCAATCTTTTCTGCGAGGTCAGTAGGTCCATAAACATTGATCCTATTACATATTTCACTGTCTTCATGCCATTGACCCATAATTCCCAGTACACTTTGGTCTCCCCAAATCTATATTTTCTCAAAACTCAGAGTCTTCCATATGCACAACAGTCCTCCAGAGGCTCCTTCAGATCCCAGAAATGCGAAATCAAAATTATCATTATACCATATTCCAGCACAGAAGCGTCTGTCTATGTATTCTTTTTCGTTAATTGAAGGATTACAGAGTCAATGCGTTGAGACTGTAACATCTGTCTTATCTCTCTTCTCTTTCTCCTTCTCCTTCGCCCGAATCCTCTGGTATTGTATGTAATTATCCGCATTTTTGACTTTTCTCTTGCTTCTCCTTCATACTCATTTTTTTGTTCAGGATGTTCTCCGTGTCTCTGATTTCCATTGTAGCTATTATCCTTGCGCTGACATGTGTTCCAGTAGGATGGGTGACTCCTAAAGCCATTCCTATGTCCAACATTGAATCTACCTCATGTTTTAGTTTCCTTGAGTTTGGTGCTATTATATTACTGTCAGAGATAGAGTATTGCTAATGTCATACTTGCATGTAAGAGATAAAAAGCCTCATGCTGTCGCATGCTTCGTGCATGTAATAAATAATTATTAAACCCAATAAGAATGATTAGTAAAATTTACCGAGATGTGCAAATGAGCCCTTGCAATTTCTTTCACCATGGCTCGACTCCCCTTTTCAGCACAAAGTGCATTGGAGATCCAATCTCCCTATCTTGCCACGATAACACGATCCATCACGTGGGACGAAAGAGATTGAAGGTTTGTGTAGCTTCATACGATGCGGTGGTTCATGTGAATGACACAATGCATTGTTTTGACATATCGTGCAATCAAGTGTACAAGATTAGTTTCAAGTGAATCCTACACCTGGTCTCGAAACTGAAGGAGAGCAAAGTACGGAAGTATATAGAGCATAATTGTTCGGCATGCAAAGAGAAGATCATTTATCAAAACTATTACTTCTCTTCCATTGGATACAAGTTAAAAAGTAATGGAATCAAGAAGAGGAAAAGAAATGAGGGAAGTAGTGATTTACAAGCCATTTCGTCGTTGTCGCCGTTTAAGAGGGAGGAGCGAAGGGGGATGATAATTCTCAATATGAGTCCCGATTAGAGCTCCACTATTCTAATGTTTAGCCTATGATATAATGTACAGAATTTGACGTGTTTCGACATCTACTTTAATTTGAAGGCAATTACGTTTAGTGTTATGAGGTATTGGAATCCAAGCATTGGGACGTGTTTGTAAAAAAAGCATCCTTTCCATTAGCGTTGTGTTTTAACCATTATTGGAACCATGCCGGAATATGAGTCTTTTGATCTTCTATGCATTTGATTTTCATTTGTGTTGTTAATTTCGATAATAGATAAAGGAATTAACGAATTTTGCACAAATTATGCAGAAAGAGTTTGTTCTATTATTATTATTATTTTAAGAAAAGCAAAGTTTTACAAAAAAAATCATTACAAAAGCCTATATATCTTTTGTCCTATTTTCTACAAAGACAGAAGGCATATAAGTCTGGGATTTCTTTTTTTTGATATGTATAAGAGCATGTTAACTCTATCGTATTAGTTTATCCATTAAAATAAATTCTCTCAGCGATATTACCTATAAAAAAAAATTACCCATTAAAAGGGTGGTGTCTATTCAGCACTTATAACTTTGTCGTATTAGTTTACCCATTCAAGTAGGGTCATATGACTACTCTACAATTTAACTTTACGCAAATGTAATAAAAACAAATTAAGGAAAAATTGTAATAAAAACAAATTAAAGATTTTTTTTATAAAAGATAAAAATCGATACCGGTTTTGGAATTCTCGTGCCGAATATGTTTAGGAATCATTCCTAAAGTTTTATATTTGCCCTTGTAACATAACATTTAAGACTAGTGTTAAGTTTGTTATTATTAAAATGCTTATTTAATAGGTTTTAATTTTTTTTGCCGACAAAACTGCCGAAATCAAAATCTATAATCGATTTCTAAAAAATTTTGACGCAAAAATTTCAAAAATATTGATAATTTTTTTTCAGCAGCCCAAAACTAGAAAAGTTGGTTTTTCGCCAAACTTACATTGGTTGAATATAACAAACTCCTTAACTCGTATTAGTTTTCCCATTCTAGCAGGGGGTTTGGTAAACAAACTAGTTGTCATTGTTACATTATTGTATGATGAAATAAAAGGACGTCATGTCAATGTCATCCCCTCACGTTTTTCTCCTCTCAATCCAACAGCCTGGATCTAAACTCCATGACATGCATTGAGAGATGCTACATAGTAGGGAAAATTGTCCTGAATGTAGATGACAAAATAAAGCTAATAAAGCTATTAGGTGATGAAGCAACGACCAAGAATTTCTGTGTAAAAAATCTAAGGCTATAGTAGTTGTAGAATGGAAAACTGGTACGTCCAGTTTGGATTAAGGTTAGGGGAACTGTTGGTGCAATGAATTTTTCATTGAAATAGCATCAAAACTGAGAGTAGTGGTAAAGATTGATGAGAAAACAGTAAATCAGACTGAAATGCAGTTTGGAAGAGTTTTGATCCTGTCCACTTCAAACCAGAATGTCTACAAGCAGATAAGAGTGAAAACTCGAGAAGAAACGTTCTATGTCATGGCTGAGGAAGAGACTCATAGATCATGGAACCAATAGTGCAGCAATTCTGGCAACATACGAAGACCGAGTGAGGATCAGAGAAACCTTACAGAATGGCCCTACACTTGGTCATAACAACTCAACCCCTCTGCACAAACAAGCTGATACAAAAAGGAGTGCAGAAGAGCATGGGATGGACTTGGATACAAATCATTCAGAGACAATACTGCTGGAAAATATGAAACAGTCGTCGGAAAATCTGGAACAGTCGTCGGAAAATTTGGAACAGGCAATGTGACATTAAATCCTATCTTACCGTTGACTGCAGATGTCGAGAGAAGTAATCAGTATTCGAGAAAGCGCTAGGTGAATCCTGAGAGACAGGGGCAACTCAGCGCCTAGCCGGCCTAGGCACCCACCTAAGCGGGTAAATAAGTGGCCTAAGCGGGAATTCGGGCAAGATGGATGGCGATATCGTAGCGCTTAGGCAGCGCCTAAGTGGCCTATGCGACCTACTTCTCAAACAGAGGAAGTAATACCATGCCGTGGGTTGAGCTAGGATCCACGCACTCTGAGCCACTCGATTCGTGTGAAAAGCACGATTTACAACAAGATATACAGATTATCGATGCGAGAGCGAATCGAGATGCAGTAACAGTAGGGTTGGGAGATGATTCAATGGGCATCTTGAAAACACATGCACAATTAAATGAGAAGGAGGTGAAAGATGCAATAGAAGGGCAAAGTCTTGCAGATGGGCTCTGTTCACAAAAATCTGGAATTAAACATATGGTGGGCCGAAGCCTAACCATACTTAAAGGAGTGGATTTGAGCCAATGCACTTTCAACACAAATAAAGAAGAAGCTCCAACGAAAAAGGTGGGCCGGAGGAGTATAAAATTGAGTAGACCAACATACAGGGATATCAATAAACTCATCCCCTTCAGATTAGTGGACCAGAACGAAGACCCGACAACAATCGCCATGCGTAAGGAAAAGGCACGGGAATGTCGGAGGCGTAAAATTGAGAAAATACGTCAGCATAGGCAGAAACCATCAACTACGAAAATGCAAGTGCGTGAAAATGCAATCACGGGGCAACATGAAGCCAAACTTGATTTAATAAAGGAAGCCCGAGATACGATATTTCTCACGCAAGCACTCGGAGTTGAGTTATCTGAGAAACACCAAGGTACATTAATTTAAATGGAACTTAGAGATAGAGAAAATTGTAAAATAAATGAATAGTTACTAGTATAGACACTGAATGTGCGGGAATGTCCGCAATGGTAATTTTGTAAATTTTCAAACGGTAAAATACTTATCCAATGTTCTTTTGATGTTTATTTGCCGCCTCTCCGAACTACCCTGACATGGAACCCACCTGCCATGTAAGCCGTGAGCATGGGAACAAAAATCGGTGTCTCGCACCGTACGGGCATTAGTTTGAACCTTCTCAGAATGGCGGCCATCACATATTTCATTTGAAGGAAAGCCATCTCTTTCCCCATACATATCCTCGGCCCGGCCTGAAATACAGGAAACTTGAATGGGCTCACGGGTTTCAGCATCCCACTCTCGTCCAGCCACCGATTCGGGACAAAATCCAAACGGTCCGCACCCCACAGCACCTCCATCCGGCCCATGCCGTATTGAAAATACGTCACACGATCCCCTCTACCAATTGGAGTCCCGTCCGGCAGAACGTCGTCGTTTTCGGCATGCTTCGAGTCCCAAACCACCGGGGGATAAAGCCGCATCGATTCGCACAGGCACGCCTTCACGAAATTCATCTCCTTCAAATCATCGAATCCCGGTTTTACCCCCACGCCGTGGATCTCAGAAACGGCCTGGTTTTCGATTTCGCGGTGGGACGTCAAGAGCCAGAAAAGCCATGTCAGCGCCGACGATGTGGTATCCCTTCCCGCCATCAGGAAACTCACCACCATATCCCTCACCGTCTGACCGTCCAGATCGGATTCCAAGAATCGCGACAGTAGATCTCCACCGTCGAATATTTTCTCTCTCTTCTTCACGCGTATCATCTCATCCACGGACTCACGCACGATCGCGACGGCTGCTTTCAACTCTCTCTCCCTCCCGACATTCAGCGCTCGCTTCAACTTCCAGATTCCGGCCAGCGGTTCAGCACCGCGCATGGCGGAAAACGCCGATGCCGCATCGAATGCCGACGCTAGCGGTGGCGGTGGCCTGGAAAGGTCCATACAGTCTGGATCCATCCCTAACGACACCCGGCAGATCACATCGAAACCGAATCTTCTCAGTAATTCCTGCATGTCCAGGATGGATCCATTCTCGACGGATTCTTCGAGAATCGGAATCAATCTGTTCTCCAGTTCATCTTCCAGAACTTCCACCAAGAATTCTCTCAAGGACCTTGTGCTGAACTCGTGGCTGGCTAACTTGCGCTGCGTGATCCATTTCTCGCCGTCCACGTTGAAGATCCCAACTCCTAGAAAATCACCGAGCAGTTCCGTGAAGGGCTTCCCTTTGGGATAGTTTGGGAAGTTTGTCTTCAGTATATACTCCACGTTATCTGGATTCGCCGTCACGACGGTTCTCGGAGCGCCGAGTCGGTGGACGATGATCGTCTGCGTTGGCGATTCCGATAATAAGTCGGTGTACCACTTCAGGAGGCGGTGGCGGTTTTGGTAGAAGGAAATGAGGCAGAGGATTTTTGGGAAATAGTAGCCGAGCAGGGATTGGATTATTGGGAATGAAAATATTTTCAAATGAAGTTTGAGTTTTGGGATAACGAAGACGAAGAGAACCAAAGAAAAAAGTAGAAGAGAGATGAACATATCTGGAAATTGGAATGACGGTGAATGGATGAGATAGAGGAGGAAGAGAGAGAATGAGAAGAGACAGGGGAAATGCGGGAATATTGTATGGATATAAAAGAAAAACAAACGAATAGCCTGGTCTTCATAGCCTGGTCTTCATTTCAGACTCATATCTATATCCGAAGGAAGTAAACGACAGCCCCCTTCGTTTACCCTAATATGTAAAATTAATTTTTTTCTGGTACAAATGTTATGGTGTCGAATTTTGTGTTATAGTGTCAAAATCTATTATTGACCATTTTTAAGTGAAATGATCCTGGCCGTTGAAACACACATCCAACGACCAATAATAAATTTTGGCACCATAATGAATGTTCGACACCATAAGATCGGCACCACAAAAAAAATTATCAGCACCATCGCTCACTTATCACATGAGAATTCTAGGTTCATTGCTTTTCATTTCATTTATATTTGATATATTATATTTTATTTTATTTCTATTTCTTATCTTTTTTTTTGTTTTTAATTTATCCGCTGGACCGATTATCGTTTGTCAAAATGGATGTCACCATAATTAACAATGGCATAGTCTCCTTTCGTATGACATGTGACTTTATATAATTTCGATATAATTTTTTTGGGTTGTCGTGGCTTAAGCCACGAATCATATACTAGTATAGAAAATAATAAACAGAGGGTACAACAAAACCACAATGTTCCCATTAGTATAGCAATAATTATAGGTGTACAAAATATTTTTATATAAAATTTATATTAATCAATAGCACATATATCTTATGTTCCTTTGTGGTTTAAAACAAATGTAATAGACCATGTGAGGAAAAAGCTACATAGTGGTTCAGCTTAAACGCTTATGGAACCATGTGAGGAAAAGGAAATTCTAGATGCTTTGAAAGGACCGTGGAGGAAATTCTAGATGCTTACTAAACCATTGCTCATGAATTTACACTTTACTATTCTCGTATTTTTTGCTCAGCTACTCGGGAGTCTACGGAAGGACCACCCAAATTTCATATTTCGGGATACTTTCTCAGACTCTCGACATCTCACTTGGCTCTTTTGTCTAAGCGGGTCATTGATCAGGAGATTAAAGATGTCATGTTTGCTATGGACCAGGACAAAGCTGCCGGGCTTGATGGTTTTCCGTAGAGCTTCTATCAAAACAACTGATCTACTATTGCTAACTCATTTCTCGCTTTTGTGCATCAGGTCTTCGAGTCTGGTCGGGTGCCGCCTGAGATCAACAAGGGTATGATTACCATGCTGGCCAAAGTCTCTCCCCCGGAGCGCCTCGAGCATTTCCACCCCATTAGCCTCATAAACATCAGTGCAAAGGCCATCACCAAAGTAATTGCCAACCGTTTCAAAGTAGTCATGCCTAGCCTCATATCTCAAAATCAGTATAGTTATATACGGGGGGTAACATCG
>JAOYMZ010062711.1:0-12846 GCA_025802335.1 Pinguicula primuliflora
AAATGAAAGAAGAGTTGAAAAGAGCAACAAATTGTTTACGAAGTGCAAAGGTGTATGATCCAAAGAAAGAAAGAAAAGGAGGCCACAAACTGAAAAATCCGAATATGAAGATCCTCCTAAAGTAAAGATGATCAAGCATTATATTACTCATTCAAAGATGGACTTGGAGCAAATCCATTACCCAAAAGCTACAACAACTCATACAAAAGAAGAAGCTGAATGTTCAAGGCACAAGAACAATAAAGACGCAATCATTTTGAGCCAAAGAAGAAGGGGGGTTGAGGGCAGTTGACCACTACTATCTTACATTCAAACTAGGATCTAGAGGTATGCCCACACACATTTAAGCCAAAGATGAGAGGCCATTATGATCTTTCCAACTCCATCATCGAGAAGAACCCTCATCCAAACACTGCCCCTTAAAAGAAAAAGAGTGAGATGGATTTGAAGCCTAGACTGAGATTGTCATGAAGTCCATGCACTAGGGATTGTGATTAGAAAGGTGAAGAGCTCACCTCATTACTAGAGAAAGCAGCAAGTGAGCAAAGAGGTCATATCATGATAGCTACTAGCTAAACATGAAACCAGAAGGAGGTGTGATGACACTTCTCCACCCTTCCAATTAGATTCTATGAGCTTCTGTCCTCCTTCTTGCCTCTTAGCCCACACTTGCTTGATTGCTTGTGGCTAGACACATCTACATCCTATAGTTCATACATTATGCATTCATGATCATTTGGATATTGAAGTATAGGTGCATCATTTTCATTCATCTCTAGCTAGATTCTTATTTTATGCTTGAGGACAAGCATCATTCTACGTGTGGAAGGGTTTGATGAGCCAATATCATATGATGTTTTTAGACTCATTTAGCTAGAGATTCATTATTGATTTTGATTCATATGCCCTATGTTTACTTGATTTATCTTCATTTCGTCCCATACAGGTACATTGCAGCATATTCATATGTTTTATGGATTTTCAATCCATTTTACACACAAACACACCCACATGGGCGAAGAGAAAAGTGGAAGTAACTGTCATGATTTTGCAACGGTCATATCTCTCCAACCAGGGCTTGGACAGAATTGTAATTTCACCAGGAGCTCGTTCAAAGAGTTCTCTACATGTCTTGTATTTACATCGGCAGAAAAAGGGTCTAAGATGGAGATATCATCCGATTTACCAGAAAGGGTAAATCCTGCACGCAATGACAATCATACCCTTTGTACGAGTTGTATCTCTTAAACGACTTGAGGGATGGTCCTGTAATATCACCAGCATCTAGATCTGAGGCTTTTTTACAACTTTGATTCACGGATTGTGTGCATTTGGCGCCATCAAAATGGTTCAAAATCCTACCTATCACAGTGTATACAATTCTAGAGAAAAGACAGTCCTGCCCTTACTAAATGAAGGAGGCTAGCACAAATTCGAGGGGGTCTGGTGGTAATTGACCAAGAACTCGTTCCCTACTTGTAAAAGAGCCCCTCATTTTGCCAGAGACAACTTTGGGAGGCCACACATTAGGAGGAAGAGGCAATTTGGAGGAGGGGAGTTCAAGCTCTTGGGCGACTTCAATGGAGTTTTTCTTCCTTCTTTTACATTTGTAGTAGCTATTGCCTTAGGCGTGAGTTAAATAGCTCGACCTAGGGCTTGGGCTTTTTGGATTCATGATGCTTTTGAACCTTGCTTTCTTTGGATTGATGTTCTAGTTTACTTTCTCTTAATGTATGTCCATGTTCTTCAATGGTCTTTGTATTTCCTCCGGTTAGCTTAAAGATTTAATCTTGCTTAGGATGTTTACTATTTTGAGTTCACTCATGTCTTGGCACATAATGAGAGGAAAAGACTATTCATGGAGTGACAGAGTGAGCCGAGTTCGACTACCTCCGTACTTTGTTTTAGAGTGAGTGAGTCTCAGGTAGTTAGCTCTTGGATCATCTTGGACCTCTTCCTTGGGGGTTAACGGATATGGGAAGAGAAGATTTACATGACATACACATTGTGATCCTTGGGGAGGGACACCCCAAGTTCCAATGTCAAGTTAAGTGTGGATTTGTACTACGTCGCTATCCCTTAGAAGAGAGGATTGACACCCTTCTCTTCTGGTTAGTAGTGTGGCTTGACAACCATCATGTAACCCTAGTGCAACCTCCTTACTTGATTTAATGGTTAGAGAAAGTGAATGAAGCATTAACTCCGTAGTTAGCAACTTAGGGCTAGTGATGAAGCATGAGACCAAGCTTGGGTCACTTCTCCTCATTTGTGAGTCCCTTAGTGATCTGACCTTCGAGTCTAGTGGGGTGACAACGCTAGGCTTGATTATCATTAGTTTATGATCATATTAATTTAGAGTAGTTAGAACGAACTCCCCCTTTTTAATCTTTCGATTTACATTTAATCGAGTTGTAGATTGAGCATGTTTAAGATCTACTCCCTGTGGAGATGACCCTTACTTCCCGTAAGGTATTACTTGACAACTGTATATACTTGCACATTAGTGTGACGTTACATTTATCTCATCACAGTCTAATCAATGTTTGTACAAAAATTATGTCCAAAGTGGTGGCAAATAGGATAAAAACGATCATACCCCTCATGATCTCCCTGAATCAGTCTAGCTTTATCATTGGAAGGTATATTGTTGAAAATGTCATGATAGTGCAAAAGGCTATACATTCCATGCAAAAGAGTAAAAGCTTGAAAGGTTGAACCATAACTTGATCCGATCATCTGCCCCTTCAAAACGTGACTCACACCTATGGCAGCACATCCAAAAGATATTGACCTATGTGCATAACAGTGTAAGTTGGATACTTGGCGATGGGGAGCAAGTTCGTTTCTGACAGGATTCCTGGACTGCCTCTAAGCTCCCATTACTCCCCTTTGCTCTCACAGCCCTCTCAGATATGGAGATAAGTAAGAAAGTGATTGAATATACCACCCCTACAAGATAAGCGGATTGGATTACTCTTAGCTTATTGCTCCCGGAGTCCTAGTTAAGTGAGATCCATGCAATTCTACCCCCTCCTCCCCCCATCCCCAAGCTGGCCCTCGAAAAGTGAACTATAAATGGACATTTAAAGGACGTTTCACGAATAGATCAGTGTATGAGACCTAGTTTGCTAATGATTGGAATCCCAAACATGATAGTTGGGTGTTAATATGGAGGCTTTCCATCCAAGAACGCATCAAAACACTACGCCGGGAGATTGCTCGAGGGCTTCTGTGGACTAATGCTGAGAAATACAGAAGGAGAAGGGCAGTACATCCAAATTGCCATATATGCCAACAATAAGAGACAACACTGCACGCTCTGCGAGATTGTTCTCAGAGCATCTTGACCTGGAATTCACTAATAGTACATCTTCTTGACACATTCTGGAGTTGTGCTTCAGTCGAGGAATGGTTCATATTGAATCTATTGATCCCCTACCCTCAACCTAACTCCCTAAATAATGTCTTTTTTGCCCTTGATTGTGACAGATTATAGCACGCTAGAAATAAGGAAATTTTTGAAGACGAGCCAGCCTCAGCGGCATTTGTGGGGAGATTAGAACATCAATGGAGCTTAACAGACTTGCAATAGATGAACACAATAAAATTATAATGTCATGTGTTGTACACAGCCCTAACTTTTTTCCTTTTAGTTTGTCAAACCACCTCCCATGTAATTGCAGCACAGCAACGTCCCAACAACAGAATTCTGGCAGCACGGCAGGCATACTGAGCGATCAAGAGGAGACCATGCTAATCGTAGCAAACTAGTCAGCCCTTCACCACTCGAATCTAAACGTTTGTTTATATTGTGATGGTGCAATAGTAAGAAGCACAGGCATAGCAGCAGCAAGAGGTCACTTATCCACTCCCCACGGAGACTGGATCCTTGGTTTCTCCCAGAAAGTCAGCCTCTGTTCTCCTCTGGAAGCAGAGCTCTGGGCGGTTCAGATTGGCCTCAATCTCACACAATAGCAAGGGTATGTGAGTATAATGTTGTTTACTGATTCTAGTGACTGTTTTGATGTTCTTCAGGATGCAAAGGAGGGGAGAGTTGTGCTACCACTGTTAGTAATATACTGCAAATATCGAAGAACGAGGACTTATCGAATTCCTTTTTCAAGCTGTGTCGTGAAAGTAATTTCGGCGCAACCGTAGTGTAGATCGTCAAATGCGAATTGCTCCTGAGGGTTCACACAGTCACTTTCGAACACATGCACTCGTGGCCAAAAGTTGGAAAAGACATCGTACTTCTTTGCTCAAAAGTCGAACCCGCAGGGAGAAGAATGTATTTGTGTGTAGGCACAAATCTCGTTTGTGTTTAGAACCTCCAAAAAGAGCCATATTTATAGATAGGAACTGCAAGAGTTCGTATCCAACTCAAACACGATCAGTTGGGTTCCCAACTTCTCGAAAATGCATAACACATTTTGGCCCACGAAATATTCCTTCTCCTGCAAGTTAAAGAGGTGATCCAAAAAATTATTTTCGCAGAAAATAATTTTTTCATAACCCCAAAAGATAAATGGGACCAAGAGGAGCAGCAGCCAGGCTCAGGCATGCAGGCATTCACACACACACATGCGACCAACTAGACCGAGCCAGGCAAGCGTGCGCATGGACCAGATTAGATCGGTCGGGCAGGCAGCAGTGGCGGCGCGTGAAGGCAAAGCCCATCTCCTCATAACACTGCATAACCCAATAATGGGTAAATGTATTTAATCTCTTTTAACACACTTTCTCAAACCAATGTGGGACAAGAAATGAATAGTGCCTTTTCAAGGCATTCTCCCAACAGTTCCTCACAAATGACTTGGAAATTCATTCTCTGAGTAAAGGAAGAACATTATACTTAAATGTCAATATCTTTTAATTTGAATTGACAAGTTGTGAAATAAGATTACCACACTGGCTCAGTGAATGAACTATGTCTTGAACTCATGAGTGAAATACGTCTTGAATTCATTTGGACTCGGATCACTAATCTTATATCACGTACAAAGCTCTTTTAGGTGTACATACTCCGTGATACTAAATGTGCATTTATTTCCAGCTCATGTGCACACCTTCGCCTCATGGAAGCTCTAGAAAGATAGACTAACTTCTTTCATATATGGTGGCCAACCTTCACATTCACTTAGGTGACTCTCTCGTCCCTACGCTTAGGAGGGAGTCATTAAGAGCCCATATCTCATCCTCAGTCACACACTACGACTCTCTGTCCTCACGCATGAGAGTTGTCTGTAACGGTTCCCTACCCTCATCTATGAGGAGAACCGCAATCAAGAGTTATTGCTCTCTACCCCCACATATGAGGAGAGTAGTCTGCAATGATTCTCTACCCCCAAAATATGGGGAGAGTCACAAACTAAGCTCACTGCTCTCTACCCCCATATATGGGGTGACCAGTCTGTAGTGATCCTCTACCCTCACGCATGAGGAGAATCATAAGTCATGGTCACTACTCTCTACCCCCATGCATGTGGAGAGTAGTCTGCAACGATCCTCTACCCCCACACATAGGTAGGATCGCAAAAAATGATTACTGATCTCTATTCTCACGCATGGGGAGAGTAGCTACAACGATCCCCTATCCCCATGCATAGGGAAGATCGTAAAATCAACACCATGGCCCTCTACCCCCACAATTAGGGAGGGCCGTCTACATTGGTGTTATACTGTCACAGATGGAGAGGATTGTAAAGTAACCCATGGCTCTCTACCCCCACACATGGGGAGAGCCATCTGCAACAATCCTCAGCATCACACTGGCAAAATCGAAAGGAAAACTTACGACTCTCTACCCCCACGCATGGGGAGAGTTGTCTGCATTCGTTCACTGTCCTTTATGTAGGAAGAATCGGAGGGTAATCCATGGCTCTCTACACCCACACTTCAGGAGAGCCATCTGCAGCAATTCTCTTGAATCCGCATATCAGAAGAATGAAAATAACCATCATTGGCATCAGTCCGCAGACCATGACGAACTCCTCATAGGAGACTGTCCATCATCACTAAAAAATCCATCAAGTCCATCTCTCTTGAACCATCCACGCATGGGCTATGAATCTGTCAAGAACAGTCAACAATGATAAATACATTTGATTCCAACATCAATACATCGCAATGTAAATCCACGCACGGAAAATAATATGGAATCAATCATAATGCATAAATCAACTATAACAGGAATAGGAAAAACTCAAAGAACATAATGAAACATAATAAACTAAATGTTCCTTAGCCCTCAGGCTTGAATCCTATTCCTTCGGCTGAATCAAGAACTAATACTCTTGGTAATCCCTTTGTGAATGGATTCACCAGGTTCTTCTCGGATCTCACAAAGTCCAGTGCAATCACTCCATTCTTCTAAAGTTACTTAATTACTCCATGCCGAATCTGAATGTGTCTCTTCTTGTCATTGTAGACACTGTTCTTAGCAACCCCAATGGCTGCCTGTGAATGACAATGAATAGACACAACAGAAGTCTTTCCCCTCAACATGGGCAGGTCAGTCAGTAGAGTCTTCAACCACTCTGCCTCTTGTCCAGCTAACTCAAGCGCAATAAGTTCTGATTCCATGCTAGAACGAGCAATGCAGGTTTGCTTTGCAGACTTCCAGGATACAGTGCCTCCACAAAAGGTGAAAACATACCCACCAATGGAGCTCACTTCATCATTGTTAGCAATTCAATTGGTGTCACAATATCCTTCCAGCACTGCAGAGAATCGTCCATAGTGCATTTACCAATCTATGGTGCCCCTCAAATACCTGAGTAGACAATGAAGAATTTTCCAATGCTCATCACTGGGATTGTGCTTGTATCTGCTCAATCGGCTTACTACATAGGCAATATCAGGATGAGTATAGTTTATGAGAAACATAACACTTCCAATCACTGTGGCATACTCTTCCTGGGTTGCTGCCACATCCATATTCTTTTTCAGGTGGATAGATGGATCATATGGGGGCCGCGCATCCTCAACATCATAGTGATCAAACCTTCTGAGCACCTTCCCAAGATAATGAGACTGACAAAGGGTGATCTCATTCGGAGTTATTCCAATCTTTACCCCTAATATTACATCCGTCTCTCCGAGGTCCTTCATTTCAAACTTGAATGATAGGAATTTCTTAGTCGCATCTATCGCATCCATACTCCTACTGAATATCAGCATATCATCCACATATAAACATATGACCACGTAGTCTGATCTAACTATTTTCGAGTAGACACACGAATCTGACACATTCGCTACATATCCATCACTAAGCATAGTCAAGTTGAACTTTTTGTACCACTGTAGGGGTGCTTGTTTAAGTCCATAAAGAGACTTCAGTAATTGGCACACTTTATCTCCCTGTCCTGGAATCACAAATCCTTCTAGTTGAGACATGTATATCTCCTCATCCAAATCTCCATAAAGGAAAGCCTTTTTGACATCCATCTGATGAATGAGTAGATTGTGCAGAGAAGCTAATGCAATCAACACTCTAATGGTCCCAACTTTAGGCATAGGTGAGGTAGTGTCAAAGAAGTCAATTCCCTTCTTCAGTGTAAATCCTCTAGTCACGAATCTTACTTTAAACCATTCAATAAACCCATCAGGTCTCATATTCTTCTTGAAGATCCACTTACAGGTGATAGGCTTGCATCCTTTGGGTGATCAACTGGCTTTCACGTTCCATTTTTAATGAATGAGTCAAGCTCACTTTTAATTGCTTCTTTGCAGAAACTAGCATCCACTGATTGAATGGTTTCACCATAAGTTTGAGGATCATCACTTATCATGAAAGCACATGGTTGCTCCAGATTCAACGAGTTAGATGACTCCACTTCAATCAGGAAAGATGTGATAAAATCAGGTCTAAATGTAGTTTCTATCCTTTGCCTCTTGCTTCTCCTAACTTCGTCAACGAGTGTCGAAGATCTCAATGCTACTGTCGACGAGCTTGGCTTTTCAGAGGCGCTTGCAACAGCAGGCTGTGTAGATCAAATTTCTTGAACGATAAGATGTTCTCGAAGAATTCAGCATCTCTTAATTCTGAAATGGTTCGATCACTTAACGCCATGAACCTATATGCTGCACTATTCCATGCATAACCAATAAATGCGCAATCATATATTTTAAGGCCAATGGTAGTATTATTCATATCAGGAATACCCACTTTCGCCAGACACCCCCGTACTCGGAGATAATTCATATTAGGTGCATATCCCTTCCACAACTCATATGGAGCTTTGTCCAATTTCTTATGAGGCACACGGTTTAGTAATGACATGCCGTCAGAACCGCCTTCCCCTACATATAATTAGGTAACCCAAAACTCAAAAGCATTGCATCCATCATGTCATTTAATGTCCTATTCTTCCTCTCAGCTACACCATTTTGCTGAGGAGTGCGATGAGCACTTACCTCATGTATAATTCCATTTTTCTCACAAAATTACTTCAGTTGAACAGAACCATATTCACCTCCTCTATAAGATCTCAATCTTTTTAGCTTCCTATCCAACTGATTTTCCACTTCTACCTTGTATCTCATAAATGCATCCTCAGTCTCATCCTTGGCCTTTAATAAATACACTATAGAGTATCTCGAAAAATCATCAATAAAGGTCACATAATAATGATGACTGTTCCTGCTTCTTGTATTCTTGAAATCTGCCAGATCAGAATGTATAAGACTGAGAAGTTTGATTTATCTATCAGTGACTATCTTAAAATGTTTCTTGTGGTGCTTTGCTTCAACACAGATGACACATTTTGAGAACCCACTTATGTCAACTGCAAGTATTAGGGACTTGTCCCTGAGCCTCACCATGGAGGCCACATTCACATTTCCTAGCCTACCATGCCAAACGTCAACAATCTCAATCATATAAGCAGAAGTGGAGGTTTTATTAAGTTCATCGAAAAGTACATTTAAGATGAGTCCTTGACTCATATAACCTTTCCCAAAAAATTTCCCATTTTGAGTCAACACTAGCTTGTCAGCTTCAATCACTTACTTGACTCCAGCCTTATTGAGAAGACAAACAAAGACTATATCCAGACGTAGGGATGGAACATACTGAACATCAGTTAGAGACAGTGTCTTCCCTGATGTTAGCTTTAAGACAACCTTCCCTTTGACAAGAATGCCAGAAGTACTTGAGTTGCCCATGTAGCATTGTTGCCCTGGTTTGTTGTCCTGGAACTCTTGAAATAAGTCTCTATTTGTGTAGAAGTGCCTGTTCGCTCTAGTGTCCACGATCCAATCAACTTTGTTTTCTATCGTGTTAACTTCACTTATCATGGCAGCAATCACATCATCCTCATCATCATCATCATCCTCCACTAGATTGGCTCGAGGGCACCAAGGCAATTTCTCTTCTTTAATAGAGGTTTGCGCTTTGGGCATTCAAATGATCGATGACTTGGTATATTATAAGCAAAACATATCAGCATTCTTCCTTCAGGTTTTCGGCCCTTGATCATCCTTCTTTGTTGTTCGTTTATGTTGTTTCCTCCACCTTGGGGCATAGGATAGGGGCGATCTATTTCAATAAGATGAGCATTAGAATAATCAGGGGAAACAGAATCGTTCTTATCCTTTAGGCGATTTGCTTCTTCGGTCCTCATATGGCTAATCAGTTCTTGTAGAGTCAGATCTCTCTTCTTGTGGTTCAGATGATTCCTATAATCAGTAAAGGACGGCGGGAACCGTTTGAGTAGAACATTGGTCTGAAAGACCTCACATATTTTCATTCCTTCGTTTAGGACGTCGGCACACAGATTCTCATAAATATGGACTTGATCCATGATTGGTTTGTCCTCCTCCATCCTATAGGCATGCCACTTCCCCATGACATATTTTTTCTTTCCAGCATCGTTAGCACCAAACTTCTTCTCTAGAGTATCCCAAATAAATTTTGCAAATTTGTGGATAACGAACAAATCGAACAAATTATTAATCTTGTGGTTGAGGAGATGTCCACGAACAGTCTCATTATATTTCTCAAATTTCCTAGTAGCTACGGCATTTTGAGGCCCTCGATCTCGTTTATGGGACCCGTAATTGTTGGTGGTGCAGGAGTAGTTAACACATAATCGAAATCTAGGGCTTCAAAAAATATTAGCAACTTTTGTGACCAACACTCAAAATTATTACCGTCCAAAGGTTATAGTTTCGATAAATCCGGAATTGAACGACAAGTAGAAGTCATGATAATTTGAAATATACGAATAAATCGCTTTCAAATTCAAATTGTTGGTAATATACTGCAAATATCGAATAACGAGGACTTATCGAATTCCTTTTTCAAGCTGTGTCGTGGGCACGCACACTGCCTTGAATGCAATTTCAGCACAACCGTGGTGCAGATCGTCAAACGCCGGTCGTTCCCGAAGGTTCGAATAGCCACTTCCAAGCACGTGCATTCGTGTTTAGAAGTTGGAGAAGACACCGTAATCCTTTGCTCAAAGTCAAACCCGCAGGGAGAAGAATGTATTTCGTGTTTAGGCACAAATCCCGTCTGTGTTTAGAAATGCCAAACAGAGCCATATTTATAGATAGGAACTGCAAGAGTTCGTATCCCACTCAAATACGATCTGTTGGGTTCCCAACTTCTCAAAAATGCGTAACACGTTTTGGCCCACGAAATATTTCTTCTCCTTCAAGTTAAAGAGGCGATCCAAAAAAATTATTTCCGCAGAAAATAATTTTTCCATGACCAAAAATGATAGATGGGCCCAAGAGGAGCAGCAGCCAGGCCCAGGCCTGGAGGCGCATACACACACGGGACCGGACCGGACCGAGCAGGCACGTGCATGGACCGAACCGGGGCAGGCGGCAGCGGCAGCGCACGAGGGCAGAGTATATTTCCTTACAACACTACATAACCCAATAATGGGTATATGTATTTAACCTCTTTCAACACACCTTCTCAAATCAATGTGGGACAAGAAATGAATTGTGTCTTTCCAAGGCATTCTCCCAACAACCACTACCTGATGCAGTCCGAAGGTCAATCCAACCGCACATACAACTCCAAATTCATCTTCTCAACCGCCAGCAGAATTCAAGTGCCGACTTCTTAGCTAAGAAAGGACTCTCCCTCATCAACATTGGTGAACTCTTCACCTACAGAAAACCAATGCCTTCGGCCGGTAGCTAGAACATCAAAAGGGGTTCACAATTGCAAACAATGGGCCTTCTGCAGACTTCATGATTAGAGGGTGCGGCTGGCTAGCTAGCTCGTCTACACCGATCTCACTGAGCACACGATTAGGCATGGACGGCCGCAACATTCAGTATATGACATGCTGAGGTCACTTTCGCCTTGATCGTGAGCCAGGAGACTCCAACATCAGGATATCTTGCCCGAAGTTCATCACGGGTCTACCCACGGGGGGACAGGCCTGGGGGTTTTCCTCCATGCACGCAGGGGCGGATATGGAGTGGAACATTGATGAATTGTTTGGGAATCAGTGGTTGTAGACATCAAGTTTTGCATCAGCACACTGAGATTTGGAGATCCATAATATTCATCGTCTTGAACGCGACGAAGTGCCCCATGATTTGGGCTAGTTAAGCTGGAGATGCCGATCATGGTGTTTTTTGCTGCCTTCATGTTTTCAAATGACTTGTGTCGTGTCCACTGTAAAGAAAATAGTGAGGATAAAGAAAACGAGGATGCCAAAATATCCCTATTTATAGTAATTTAATTGCTTTTTTATTTTATGAGTAAAGTTATTATATTTCACATTTAATTTTAGGTTTATTAACACTAAATATAAATGAAATTAGGTGACAATTTCTAAAAATTATTACAAAAATACCAATACAATAAATACAAGTTTTTTGGAAAATATTACAAACTAACTACAGAACCTTACAGTTAAGAGATTGTCAGAATTTTTTTCGTCCCTTGTCATTACTTTGCCAAGTTTAGCCCTCCTAAATTGTAATGCAGATGTCAATTCATCTACTTTCTCGTATAATTGATGATACATATGTTGGGGTGGTCGCAAAAATAACCTTATGAGAAATCTGTTTTTGAAAAGTAACCTTTTAAAAAAAAGAATTGCAAATGTAACTTCCATCTTTAAAAATAAATCAAAAATCGAATATATTTTAATTTAGCATAATACTAAACTGCCAACTAACGTAATAACACTCATTCCCACCATCTCCAACCATCATTACGATTTTTCGGTCGTCGGAAAATACAGATCAACATTTTTCTTCTATTCTCTCCCATTCTAGGCTCAATTTTCCGGAAACACATTCAAAGAGATTGAGGGAGACAGAGAAACCGAGAGCATCAACAGGTGCAGCATGAATTGGGCAGATCTAATTCGTGTTCTATTTTTGAAAGTGCGTTTGATTCTGAATTATAGCTGATTTATGGACAAGATTATTTAGTTCTGAGTATGGGTCATGAATTTTGGTGTGAGAATTTTAATTCCGTGATCCGAACATTCTTTCTTTGAGTTGATTCAGTCGATTTGTTGTCAATAATACAAGCCGCGGCCTGTGTTCGGTCACCTGACACCTTATAGTAGTGATTATCATGTTTGGTCGTAACCCGACTTCTTGATCTGATCCGTGTTCTATTTTTGAAGGTGTGTTGGATTCTGAATTCTTGCTGATTTATGGACAGGATTATTTTTTGTGCGAGAATTTTAATTCCGTGATCCGAACGTTCATTTTCTGGGGTTAATTCAGTCAATTTGTGGTCAAGAGACAAGAATAAAAGCCGCGGCCTGCGTTCGGTCACCCAACACCTGTAGTCGTGATTACCGTGCTTGGTCGAGTAACCCGACTCCTTGATTCTACGTATTTATATTATATACGCTG
>JAOYMZ010062722.1:0-12845 GCA_025802335.1 Pinguicula primuliflora
CCCTCACCCTTAGAATCAGAACGAGAATCAACATCAAATTTCTCCTTAGATAGCAAATTTGACTTAACATTCTCAAAGGTGAGCATAGTATGATTGCCATAAAGCATAATTTCTTTAAAATGTTTAAAGGAAGCAAGTAAAGAGACAATCAACAAAATAGCCTTATCTTCATCCTCAATGGTAACATCAAGACTCTCAAGATCCAAGCAAATAGAATTAAATTCATTGAGATGTGACTGAATAGATGTACCTTCCGCTATACAAAATGTATACAGACGCTCCTTGAGGCGAAGCTTATTTGCGAGACTCTTGGTCATATAAAGCTCCTCCAATTTTCTCCATGATTTTGCGACGGATTTTGCGTACATAACTCCACGCAGAACATCTGATGACAAACTAAGTTGCAAGGTGGATAATGCTTTTTCATCAAGATCCTTTCGAACACCAAGCTTGGGTTTCAAAGCCTTTCGAACACCAAGCTGTGTAAGGACTCCTTACATCTCAACCTGCCAAATAGAGAAGCTGATTTTTCCATTAAATTTTGGGATATCACATTTCGTCGACATGGCTCAAATTTTTCCCTAGTCCAAAAAATACACGAAGTTGCCCTCTATAATCTTCTCAAGTTTCAATATTGAGTTGCATGGAAGACCAATCAGATGCCACCCACTTGTCCTTAGTAAACAATCCAACAAAATCATCTTTGAGAACAAAGCATGCCCAATCAAATCCAGCAAACAGATTAACAATAGAGCACCACAATGAGAATGACAAAAACTGGCTGCGGGGAGCAATTATAGTTGAACTAAAGTCTGGAAACTTACTAGATATTCAACAGACAATGTTGAGATCTGGATATCTGGGATGCAACATAGCCTTGATCACAGAGAATAAAGCACTAATTCTTGGCTTAACTAGAGAACGAGGAGACAGACTTGTAAAAACTGGAGCGCAGTCTTGTAGTGCAATATATGAATCTGTGAAGTGGTGGGAAATAGATTCCGAATTGGAGCAAAGAAAAGTTGGGCTACAAATTAGAGGTGTTCCTTTCTCCTGCTGGAATGAGAGAAGTCTGAACTGGATTGGAGCTCAATTGGGCTCAGTGGAGAGGATTGATGCAGACACTCTATCGCATAACAACCTGATGTACTGCAGGATGTTACTAGCACTGCAAGTCGGAAAAAGGTGGATGGGGTAAAGGAGATATTAGTAGACTCAAAAAATACCAAATGGAAGTTGTGGAGGAGGGGGTGATCAGTGCTCATAAACCGATTCTAATAATCGATATTGTGGCCAGTCCTATGAAAACGGGGATCAACTCTGAAATCCCTAATGTTAGCCAAAATGTGAGTACATTGGTAAGGAAAGAACATGCAGGGGTAGAATTAGGGAAAGATGATGATGCAACATCTCATGTGGAGGCTGGAAGGATCGACCTAAACATACTGTTTAGGTCCCACATGACTTGAGTGTTGGAACTGAGCCAAGTTTGGCCACTGGAATGATTAGCCAAACACGGAGTGGTACAAATGATAAGGAGTCCTGAGAAGATGTGACTGGAGAGGTGAGCAGTGTAATGAAAAGAAGCAAAGGAAGAAAACTAACCAAGATGAGTAAGTCCTTAACTCACATGACTGCTGGTCCAGTATCAAGGTTGTCCACGGTTGTGGAAGCTAAACTTAATCGCCGAAAACGTGCTGAAAAGCTTAGAAAAAAAGAGCTATGAGGAAATCTGATATTCCCAAACGACTGCTCAGTAATTCCTTAAACACAGGAAGCCAAGTTAGTGGAAGCTACAAAAACTGAGGAGCTTGCCAATTGTTTGGGAGTGCGTACAACAGATGAACATCTCTCAGCACTGATGCAAATTGAAAGTCGAGATAGGGAAGAGCAGTAGGAGTTGTCTATGGGGATGATGATGGTGCTAGCAGGTTTAAATGCAGATTCTCAATCAAAATATACGAGGATTGGGTGCTATGTGTAGAAAAAGGGAATTAGCGGAGGCAATAAGACAATTTGACATTGAATTCATATGCAGGAAACAAAACAAGTAAATATTGCAAGAAGTGCGTGTTCGCTTATATGGAGACATGATAATTTTGAGTTTGAATTTCAGCGATCAACAGGTATCTCTGGCTTGTCTGGTGGTCTACTGTGTGCATGGAGGAGTGAATGTTTTTAAGATGACTCAATGCTGGAAGTCTACAAATCTTATGGAGATTTCAGGGGAATGGCGGGCAAAGTGAGCCTATAAAAGTGAAAATTTTGAATGCTTATTCTCCTTGTATGATTGCAGGAAAAAGAAGACTATGGAAGGATATCTTGGATCGGATTGACACAGACCCTGATGCATTATGGTTCCTCTCTGGGGACATTAATGCTATCAGGCATCATAAAGAGAGGAAAGGAGCTACGAGTCCTAATATAAGTGAAATGGAGGAATTTAACTCATTCATCGAAGCCACGGGATTAGTGGATCTTCCATTGCAGCTAAGAAAGCACACATATTATCACCCTAGGGGCCTGGGTTCTAGTAGATTGGACAGAATCCTCATATCTAGTAGTTGGCTGAGTTTATGGCCGAACACTACTCAGACAGCTATAGACAAAAAATCATCAGATCATTGTCCTTTAATCCTGATCAATGATATGAAGGATTGGGAGGCCCAAAGCCATTCAGGGTGTTGGATGTTTGGTTTCAATATAAGGAGTATGATGCATTCGTAAGAAAGTCTTGGGCTAAAACCTCTGCCAATGGAACTAAGGATTTTGTACTGCATCAAAGATTGAAGCAGTTAAAGGAAAAACTAAGGCAGTGAAACAAGGCAGTCTTTGGGAACCTAAATGTGCAGATTAAGGACTTGCAAAATTGTGTCAACTCACTGGACATGAAAATGGAAACTCATAATCTATCTGATGCAGAAAGGAAAGAGAGGAAAGATGTTGCAGTAGAGGTTAAACGACTGGATGGAATGCTGGACAGTTTAATGTTCTAGAAAGCATGACTGAAATGGCTGAAGGAAGGTGATGGGAACTCTAAGTTTTTTCATGCTTCTGTGAAACATAATCGCTGCAGAAACTCATTAAAGGAATAATAATAAACAAAGTCTGGAATGAGGAAGTCCCTACTATGAAACATCACATTCACGAAAGCTTTGAGTTACACTATCAACCAGATTACAGATCTAAGCCACTGGTAGACTGGGAAATGGACTGCCTAGTTTCTGAGGCAGAGAATGTGGAACTGCTGAAAAGATTTACTGAAGAAGAAGTAGAATCTGCTCTGCGAAGATGTGGCAGTGGTAAAAGTCCGGGATTAGATGGGTTTAATTTTAAGTTCCTCAAACATTTCTGGGACTTATTCAAGGATGATATCCTGGATTTATTTGAGGACTTCTGGATGAATGGCAAACTGGTTAAGTGCTTAAACAGCACTATGGTGGTGTTGGCTCCCAAATGCTCCTCCCCTAAACATATACATGATTTCAGGCCTATATCTATGGTAGGATCTATATACAAGTTGCTGTCTAAGGTGCTTTCTTCAAGATTAAGCAAGGTCCTCTTTAGAGTAATTGCTCCTACACAAACTGGGTTCATCTCAAAGCGATCCATTCTGGACAGCATCGTCCTAACTAACGAGGTGATCAATGAAGCAAAATGCAAGAAGAAGACTTGCTCTATGTTGAAGGTAGACTTCCAGAAGGCATTTGACTCCATTAATTGGCAATATCTATGAGCTTTGATGAACTCAATGGGCTTTCATTTTAAATGGATAGATTGGATGAAGGTGTGTGTGAAATCTGCGTATATTTTAGTCCTAGTAAATGGAAGCTCATGTGGTGAATTAAAAATGGGAAGAGGACTCCGTCAAGGGGGCTCTCTATCCCCACTACTGTTTGTTATTGCATCTGCTCCTTACAAAAGCTGCTGATAATGGAAGTCTAAAAGGTTACAGGATTGGAGATGAACAGGTTAGGATCACCCATCAGCAGTTTGCGGATGATACGATCCTAATAGGAGATGAATCTGCAGAGGATATACTGACATTTAAGAGAATCCTGGAGGTTTTTGAGTTGGTATCAAGATTGAAAGTGAACTATAAGAAGAGCAAGTTGTATTCTATCAATCTGGAGCCTAATATACAAGTTGCTCAGAAAAATATTCTAAGATGTCAGCTGGGAAGTATACCGTTCATCTATCTAGGGGTACAAATTGGGGCTAATCCGCGGTTGAATAGAACATGAGCCACAGTGCTAGACACTTTGAAGAAGAGACTGACGGGGTGGGATAAGAAATACATCTCTTTCGGTGGAAGAATAACATCGATCAAATCCATCCTAACCTCTATACCACTATACTACTTTCAGATTTATAAAGCTCCGGTTGGGATCATAAAATAGATGACTGGCATCATATCAAAGTTCCTGTGGGGAGAAAAAGCTGAAGGATCCCGGAAGATAAAATGGATTTCATGGAAAATGGTATGCCTGCCTAAATCTAGAGGAGGCCTAAGTATAAAGTCCCTAAAGCAGTTCAATTTATCACTATTGGGAAAATGGGATTTTCAGCTGATCAAAGAGGACGCGGGATTGTGGAAACAAGTGATACATTCCCTATATGGTCACATACTGCCCGCTAGCAAGAAAGTGAAGCCTCAACATTCAACATGGTGGAGGGACATTTGTAAATATGTGCTAAGCAGTGAATGGTTCAAAGCAAGCATATCCCACACAGTTGAAAATGGTGAGTATACACAATTCTGGTTAGACACATGGTTGGGTGACAAGAATCTAGCAACACAATTTTCGATTTTGTACCTCAATGCTGTTGACAAGCAAGCTCTGATTGTGGAAAAAGGAAATTCTGAGGATGTCTGGAACTGGGCCTGGCTGTGGAACCGTCATTGCAATCCTGAGGAAATGCAGGAGTTTGATAAATTGCAAGAAATCCTGCAGCAGGCACCAACCCCATCAGTTGTAGAGGATTGATGGAAATGGAAAAATGACAGTGATTCTAAATACCCTACTGCTCAGGTATATGAGAGGATTATGGGGAAGAGATATATACCTGCAAAAATCTCTGCATTTGTGTGAAAATCCATCCACAATAGAATCCCAACTGCGGAAAATTTGCTACGACGAGGCATAACCTCAGCTAATCTTCAATGTTCGCTCTGTCAGGCTGATCATGAGACAGTGGAGCATCTCCTTCTATCCTGCCCGATCGCACGCACCGCCTGGAACTTATGCTACGATTGGTTGGACATCACAGGGCCGATGGTCACAAATTGGGCAGAATTGACCGAGATGGGGAATTCATCGACTCTTCCAAGCAGAATCAAACGGATGTGGCCGATTATATGGCAACACATGCTCTGGGAGCTTTGGAAATTGAGAAATGCGGCAATCTTCCGACAAGAGATACCAGAGCCGGAGAGAGTAATCGAGCAAGTACAACTCAGGAGTTGGCTAATTTTGTGCGCTAATCTCCAATTGGGCATTCACATTGGGCTGGTGGACTAGTGTACCAATTGTATTCATTGTATAGCCTAATAAGTGTAAAGGTGTAAAGATAGGGATGTGCAAATATACAAATGTAAATACCCATCAATAAAATTTACTCACTTACCCAAAAAAAATCCACCAAACAGAATACAATCGGTGACTTTGTCTTTGCAGCAATCGGTGTCGCAACAATCATTACGAGGAGGAACTAACGAAGCCGACCCTCCTTTGGACCATAAAACGACGACAGCAAGCCCCTGCCAAGACTTGGCGAAGGTTTTAAAAAAATTCCTGGCCGTCAAAAAGGAGTTTTTTTGCTCTGATACCACTTGTTATGGTTAAGAGAAAAAGTGACGCAAGAATTTTAGCGTGGAAAAAACCTCCCCTATGTAGAGAGAAAAAAAAACTATGACAAAACAATTCTATTATGAAGTGTCACTGAGTACAAGTACATGAAGACCTATTTATAGGTACAAATAAATAAAGTCCTAACTAGAGTCATATTCTAACAGAAAGTAATGGGTTGAAAAGGCTAAATGGAGAATAAAAACATCCTTTGTTAGAAGGAGATTTGAGATTGGTCTTCAGCTAGCCCAACATTGGCAGAGTACAAACCTGAAATCTTATTAGATTCGTTGGAAGTTATCCCACTACTCACAATGCTTCACAACTTCATTTACCTGGAACTATGGTTAGTGGCCACAATAAGAGATCTTCCTTCATCCTTCAATGGTGTCATATGGTTTTTCGTCCCAAGAGTCTACAATAGCACCACATACAGTCTCGCTAAACTAACTCTACAACATGTTACTACGTACACTTGTCTTGATCCCATGTTAAATAAACCACATGAAGTTGATAATAAGAGTGGTAGTTGGTGAGTCAAAGAGGGCAGCTCTACTGGTATTGAGACTTACAATTGCAATCATAGTTTATGAGTTAAATTCATTTCAACAACATGGGTCTGCCTCATATGATTTTTCAAGTGTGGTTTGCCAAAGATTCACTGGTGTGCAGGTTATGCAATAGGCATTGAGTTTTCCTACCTCGATAGAATCCACATACTTTATAAAAATAGTGGTAGTTTGGGTACTCGAGTTAACTCGTCGGGGACTACCAACAGAGCACATGGATGAATTCCGAGGGGATAGATTGAGGAACACGATGGATGTGGACACATGCCTTGACCAAGACGCATAGAGAGTGTCTTGCAAATAATCCTGGCGGGTTGCCCCAGTGATTGAGGATCTGAACTTAAAGTTCCTAAGAGCAGGAGGAGCAAGTTCGAATCCCACTGAAAACAAGCAATTCATTTGGACTATGATCGTGCACTTAGACCCGAGATTTACCCAATTCATATAAGGGTTCGTCTTGCATGAACTCTCATATATTATTCAGTCCCGACAGGACCTGGATATCATGGGTATCTAAAAAAAGTGTCTCTCAAGTGCCCATGATCATGGTTTGGATTATTGTTCTGAGGGTCAAAAGTATAATTTAGTTTGGAACTTTTGTGACTTGTTTTGGTTTTATGTTTTATTTAAAATATTAATATTATTTTACTACTAATGTATACAAAAAATTTCATATCTAGGATGTTCGGTCCATATTAAAATAGCTTATATTCAGACTTATGCTTCTGTTCGTATGATTGAAATCAGACGATCCAGATTTATTCAACATTTTGCGGGTCTTCAGGTGGGTCGAAACATGACCAGTTCATCATTTAATGTTGGATTGATGTGCATCGTCTGATTTCAATCCTATGGAAAGAAACACAAGTCTGAATGTAAGACATTTTTATCTGCACCTAACATCCTGCAGGAAGATTTTTCTATTAATGCATAAATCTTTTTTCTAACTTTTTTTTTAAATTGAATTTATTTGGACATTCTCAATATTTGTCGAAATGATTGCAATCATAATTATTAAAGAGTTGTGTGATTCAATTTAATATGAACTTTGATGTTATTTCATTTTACTTATTATTTTATATTTATAGTGAGTTATAAATATTTTGATTGGTTATTTCTAATATATTTTTTCATTTTTCGAGAGCATTTATTAGGTTGAGGGTACATATACCATTTCTCTAAAATATATAGTTTCTAAGTTACGATGAGGGGTGTGATAACTAATAGTGACATAGTCAAAACGATGATGCTACACTAAACGGTGGTGATCTCATTAATTGAGAACAACACAGTTACTTCTGTCTCATTTAATGAAACTAAAGAGGTGAATAATAAAAAAAATTAACAATTAATAATAAAATAAAATAATATATATTTTAGTGGAATAAAAAATAAAATATAGATTTTAAGAGTAAAAAATTTAACTCATACGTTAAACGTAGTGTTACGATAACTAAAATAAAATTTTAGATTTTGATTTCGGCGGCTTTGCCGAAAAAACCCCCCCTATAAAATATAGATTTTAAGAGCAACAAACTTAACGCAAACCTTAAACTGTGTGTTACAAGTGTTAAAATAAAGTTTTAGATTTTGGTTTCGGCGGCTTCGCCGCAAAAAAACTGCAACCCTATTAAATATAGTATTTATGAGCAACAAACTTAACTCAAACCTTAAATGGTGTGTTACGAGTGCTAAAATAAAATTTATATTTTGGTATCGACGGCTTCACCGTAAAAAAACTAAAACCCCATTAAATATAGATTTTAAGAGCAAAAAATTTAACCCAAATCTTAAACGGTGTGTACATGTGCTAAAATTTATTATCAGTCTCTAAATTATAATTCTCGTGTCAAAACAAATATATTTTTATTTATTTTATCTATTTAATATTTTAATGCATAATTTATCAATTAATTGTTTTCAATTTATCTTTTTTAATCTATTATTTTTGTAAATAGACACTGTCCTCTTTTTAATGAGGACGACGTCGTTTTGCCAAGGCTACTGAATTCGTTTCGGTAGCGTGAGCATTTCCTTAGCCAAAATCAATAGTATATCCAAAATAATGTGAAACTGCGATAGGGCACCTCTCTTGGGCACTTCCAAGACACTCCTGCTGACGTGGCATGAGTATTTTGGATTGTTCATCATTTTCTTGTAAATATTTTTATATTTAATTAATAATAAATATAAAATAAATGTGATATAATTAATTTATTTTATACAATTGAAAATATATGGTTTATGGTTTATACAATTTAGCTCTTAGGGTTTATAGGATAGGGTAAAGCGTAATATTAAATTTAGAGTTTTGAGTTTTTAGAAATTATAACATTTAGCCTTTAGAATTTATAAAATAGTATTGTAAATTTTTACGGCGGCTACCATTAAGTTTAAAGTTTTGGGTTTCTTAAAATTTATAACATTTAGCACTTATGGTTTATTGAATAGAGTTTTAGATTTTTACGGCGGCGAAACCGTCGTAATATTAAAGCTGTGTTTAGCAAATCTGACTGATAAGGTGACTGATGACTGAAAAGATGACTGATGACTGATAAGGTGACTGATGAGGTGGACTGATAATGCGACTAATTTGATTAGACTTGTTTCGCAAATTTGCCTATAAGGTGACTGATTTTCGTAAAATGACATAAAAAGACATTATTTTATATTATTATTGTATTTTTTAATAATATTCTATATCTAAATTATTATTAAATAAAAACTGTTTTTAGCTTTAATAATTCTAATTTATTGTTTAAATAAATAGTTATTATTTTAAATATTAACAATAAAGTTTAGAACAATTAAAATAATATATTCATAGTAGAGATGTGTAGGTATATAAATTCAAGGGTAAAATTGGAATGAAAGACTTATATGTCACCTTATTTTTAAATCAGACTGAAAAAATGCCTTTTCAAATCAGTCACCTTTTACATCAGAAGGTGGACGTTCACGTAACAGACTTATTTCATCAAACTGACTTATAAGGCAGAATTGACTGATAAGGTGACTTATAAATCGATGCTAAACATAGCCTAAGTTTAGAGTTTTGCTTTATTTAGAATTTATAACATTTAGCCCTTAGAGCTTATAGAATAGAGTTTTAGATTTTTACGTCGACAAAGCCGCCGTAGTATTAACTATTAAGTTTTTAGGATTAACAGATATATTTTATATTTATATTTTTATTCATGTTTTAAGGTTTGTATGAGATATATTATTTGTGCATAATAATAACAAAACTGTGATGTAGGTGAGATGATAGTGGCTTGAGATTTGCGCGGAAAGTGAATGGAAGGGAGCTGAGCAGGATCCGATCCTGCTCGGCAACATAAATTCTAATTTTTTTAGAAAACTCTCCTGCTACATAGGGCTGTAAACGAACTGAGTTCTAACGAACAAGTAGTTTTCGAGCTCGGCTCGTTAAACTTAACGAGCCGAACTCTGTGTTCGAGCTCGGTTCGAACCTGTTCGCGAGCGGCTTGCGAACAGGCTCACGAACCGAGCTCACGAGCTTTTATTATTTATTATTATTTTTTATTTTTTAATTCTTATTTAATATATATAAAAATAATATAATATTATTATATTAATGTTCGTGAGCGGCTCGTTAAGGGCTCGTGAACAAGCTCGAGCTCGTTAAGCCTGTTCGCGAACACAAGTTCGGCTCAAGCTTAACGAACCGAGTGAACGAGCTTTTAACGAGCCGAATACGAACTTGTTCGCGAATAGCTCTGTTCGTTTACAGCCCTACTGCTACATAAGTAGGGGGTACTTGGAGGTGCCTGTGCCATACATAGAACAAACAAATATGGGGATACCAGCAACACTCAAAGCAATCCTCGATGAAGATCCATTCCATTTTATCGAATGACTTGCAATATCTATTTTAGTAGCGATAAACCCTTGTTTCTTAGTAGAAGTCTGCATGGCATGTAGAGCCTTTTGTGCAACAATGATATTCTCGCCAATACTCTGATCTTGAATGACACTTGATTAGCTATACAACATGATGGACGGCATTATCACCTTAAGTCGGTTTGCAATAACCCTCGTTATCACCTTTACGCAAGTATTGGCCAGGCCAATTCAAAATTTCTGAATGTTCTATACAAAAGAAGTTACGAAATCAGTTGGAATAAAATAGGAATCGGCAACATGCAATGCAAGTAGCCTTTTGAATATGGATTACAACAATAAGCACAGCAAGAGGACAAGGATCCAGAAATATGTTACAGCATTACCGGCAGACATGGTGTAGAAAAAGTTGAGGAACAATGCAAAAGAATGGGAATATCACAAGTTAACAGGATCATGGATTGCCTGCCCTTATGCGTGCCGGAATAGTTTCCAGTTCGGATGATGGAAGTATTTTCTTACCTCTCCCAGGTAACTCCTCAATTTGTGTCTTTGAAAATGGAAAGAAGAGCATTCCGCATAGTAATCACATTGACCAAACATCAAGATCTAGTTCATTGCGGGGCATGCCCAGAATCATGTTACGCTGACTTCGCCTATCTACCATCCATCATAATTTAGTCTTGTACCATAGTTATTGTTCCTGACAAATCTTGTTGCCGTATATCTATGCTGAAAGAATCTGCTGGACCCATCTGGTGTTGTGTCATTATAATCCAAATTGTAATGCTTTCTGGGAGAACGAGAACTTGATGCATGCGGGCTGAAAACATTAGATCTTCTTGCTGATGGGCTCTCCATAAATCTCCAATCGTTGGCTGTTCTTTTAACAGTGTAAGTATTTCCAGGATCTTCTGTCATCCATCCACCCCTGTGTTTCATTTGCACAGATGAAGTAAAGTTTGTGTTCGTTTTACCAGAATCCTCTATCATCCATCTGCCCCGGTCTGTTGTTTTACTAGCTGAACTACGTTCTGCATTCAGAGCTTTCTTCTTCTTATACTTCTCCAATGGAACAGTAGGAGCAGATTTGACCTCAGGATCCCGCTTCTTCTTCTTGGAAGATCTCTGCTTAGGTGTTGAGGGCTCATGATTTCTGATGCGAGCCTGCCAAGTATAAATACACAAAACTCATTTTAAAGATATATAAGTGTTCACGAGTTATGAAATCAAGTTCACAGACGATAAGATATCTCAAGGTAAGTAGTTGCGCATACATTCGTTGAGTTGGTGCATTCACGAGCAAAATGCCCTTGTAAACCACACTTGTAACAGGAACCGGATGCCATGTTAGTTGCATTGTTGCTGTAACTTGTGCAGGCCTGAGCGGGAAAGGAACATTAGACAAGCAAAGAATATCTAGATAAAAACAACACAAGTCACGTCCCAAGAAAAAATAGAAAAATAAACTACTTCAAACGTCATGTAGATTATTGCAAGTACATTGAACTTGGCTAATTTACAATCTAGAAGAGTCTCTGCCTTATCCGATATCATTCCTCACACAGAATTCTGTTACGAATCTGGGATCGATACCGAGTAGAAAGGAAGGGAATGGTTGAACTCGGGGTGGCGAGAACAAAGACCGGATGGACCCAATTACAGGGAAAACACAACCCGTTGCCTCAAAAGGGAGAACAAGACCACCAAATTAGAAAACCTATGATACAATACAAGAGGTGCTTAAATAGAAAACCTATGATACATTAATAAATGAAAGCAATAAATAGCAAAGATAGTCCTTCACATTCCTCTCGTTGTCAATCTCTTCAACTTTAGTATTTGCACAATCCTTTGATTGCATTTATTGATACTTTGAACCCTTTGACTCCATTAGTTGAGGTTGTATCAAATTCCAAGTTTAATATATGGTTTTCACAAAATTATTTCACAAACAAAGCATTAGATGCAGAGGAGCACAGTAGATAAAGGCAGTATTTCTACTTTGACAATGAACCAACTAAAAATAGATACAATCAGCATCTTCACATCCTAAACAAACTGGCATAGCAGGGGGCAAAGTTGAATCCTGCTGTAAATATTTATTTGGCTAATCTTAAGGTACATCAATCAAAAAATGTAACTAGCACTTATACCCAGCCTAAAGCTGACCCATTAAACTACAATTTGTGGCCGAAAAGAATAAAACAAATCAAGACTTTGAAGTCCGAAAGTTATGCATCGACAAAATTAACACTGATGAAATTAAAACGACAAGGATGTAGACTGCACTAACCAAACCAGTATGGCCAGATAGTCCACAACGGTAGCAAGAAGCTTGTCTTGGACAAGGATCGCCATAATCTACACAACACAGGTGGCCAAATTTCCCGCATATGTAGCATTGTATTTCCTACAAAATTTCAGGCAAGGAAAGTGATCTTAATAAATCAGATAAAGAAAAAAGTGTAGTCCAGTTCCAGTACCATATTAAAATAAGTACCTTGAGATCTGCAGAAGAATAATCGTTTCTGCATGAGAACATATCATGGCCCGAATCTCC
>JAOYMZ010062733.1:0-12844 GCA_025802335.1 Pinguicula primuliflora
GTACCGGTACCGGTCTAAACTCCTCGAGTACCGGGAGACCGGTACCGATTAGGTACCGGTACCGGCCCTGTACCGGCGCAGTACCGGTACCCAATATCAGTACCGTGTATTAATCGGTACCGGTATCGGTCCTGCGGTGTACCGGTGCCGGTAGACCGGTTGGACAACCCTAATAACAATAGTGCAAAATTTCAAAATCAAACATTCATAAGCCAGTTATGTTAACTCTCAAAACTCTTATTCCTCTTGTACTTGTTTTTTTTTAATAAAATAAAAAATTATTTAAAAAACGATACATCCCTAGCAATCATCAAAAGATGGAAATGTTTTTTTTGTTTGTTCAACATGACATAAAAACGTATCTAAGTGAGGTCAGAAGGCCTAAAAAAATGACATACTACCCTTCAATGAATCCAAGGCCTAAAAAAAATGCCACTGTCAGTCATGGGCAGTGTTCGAGAAATTACTAGGCGGATCCAAGGCTGCTAGGGGCCACTCAGCACCTAGTCGGTCTAGGCGCCCACCTAAGCGAGCTTATAAGCGGTCTAAGCGGGAATTCGATCAAGGCGGAGAGCAACATTCTAGTGCCTATGCGGTGGCTAAGCGACCAAGACGACTGACTGCCTTATCGAACAGAGCTGATGGGTTATATGACAAATTTGTAGTTTGGGGTGTGGCTGGTGTTCTCCCCATTAAGCCAAGAATCTGTCCAGAAACTGCATAGACCTTCCCCTATTTTCCAACTTATGTGTCCAGCCATTGTAAACGAAATTTTATTCAATGGTTTGTACACTGGAGGAAATGTCATAGGATAGGACAAATACAAAGTAGCGGTAAGACCTAGTACAAGCAACTGACTACGATAAATACAAAGCTGATGAAACATGCATGCTAGACTTTTCAAATAACTCGTGAACATCATTTAGCGCATAAACTTTCCACCAGCCCCTTGGCCAAACTCCTGCTCCGCCGCGCCAAACCCAGCGCCACCGCTTGTTCCGGCACCACCCAAGTCCTCAAATGTCTGCGGTGGCGCCATGGTTGAGCCACCACCGCTAGTTCCTGCACCACCCAAGTCCCCAAAAGCCTGCCAGGGCACCATGGCGGAGCTACCAGCTCCAGGGTCAGGAAACGGTGGCCCTAACTCAAAGTTCCCAGCCATTGCATCAAAGGAATCCAGAGAAAAATTGTTATTAGCACCATAACTCGCGGGATCAAACGAAAAGATGTCATCCGCCGCAGCACTATAAGTCGCTGGATCAAGATAATAAAGGTTATTATCATCACCAAAACTCTCTGGAAATTTTGGTAGAGAAGATGCACGAAAAGCTGATGGAGAAGATGCCGGAAACATTGATGGAAAAGATGCCGGAAATGTTGGTGGAAAAGATGCCCGAAATGTTGCATTTCCAGGAACTAGGGTTTGGTTGGCATTACCCAAATTAGGCACGTTACTTGTACTACTAGCCCCTTGAAAATTGGATTGAAATGTAAATCCAAAAGGAAAATTAGGATCACCCCCATGTCCTGCTGCTGATGGCCATAGAAATCCACTCCTATCAACCACAGGACCATCATTTTGCATTTTTGCATCAAGTTTATCCTTGAAGCTCGTTAGGGATTCAGATAACTTTTCCAGATCTTCTAGGCTGAGCTTGTTGATAACGGGATGCCACTTTTCTGCATGACCAGCACTCTTTATACTCTCCAGCTCTTGCTTCTTTCTCTTCTCTTGCTCAAGTTGAGCCTCCAGCGCCGTCACCTCCGCATTCTGGTGCAAGATCACGGCGTTCTGATGAGCCTCCAACATCCTGTTACCAACATTGTCTTGAGGTGGGTTCTGCCTGTCAGGATTAGAGCCAGAGTCACAAGTGAAGGGTCTAGAAAAAAAAAGAATGTTTGGTTCTTTTCTTTGGGAAGTCAAGGATCACGTGCTTAGGCGATATAGGCGTGCATATAAGCAACTTAAGCGGGTGTTTAGTCGGTATATAAGCAGTTTAAGCGAGTGTTTAGTCCACATATAAGTGACTAAGCCGGCTAGACGACCGCCCTCTCGAACAGAACATTTACCTATACAACAAGTAAGAGTAAGAATATAGGAGTCATGAGGACACCCTAGTCACTGACCCTTGGAACCTGTCTAGTATGGTCTCTACATTTGGGTGGCCGAATGAATGTGCCTTGTCTGCCGGCGAGAACACGACCATGGCAGCTTCAGCTCCGGTGAGCGTGCATAACTCGCTGGCCTTCTTGAATAGCCCTTGCCTTCTTTTGGAGAAGGTGACTTGGAGATTGGACTCGCTTTCTATTTTCACCATGTCCACCCTTTTTCTCCCTGTACCTTTTTTCCTTTGGCTCCCTTCAGAAATGTCTTTGCCCTTTGGATTCTCTGATGAACTCATCTTCTTTCAAGAGGAGTTTTCAAATAGTGTGATTTTGTGACTATGTTGTTGTGGTGGTGGTGTAGACCATGCAAGCAAGTTTGGAGCGTAATTATAATGGACAAACACTCAAATATGATTTATTGATTTAGTGAAACCTTTGAGTCAAAAATTTCAATTGCAAATCTGGTGGAGACAAACACTGACTATGAATGTTTGGTTGCTTACTTGAAATTGGACTAGTGACAATAAGGACTGATTTGTTGAAAATGAATTACATAAGAAACTTTCATGTTGTGGTAACCATAGTTAATGGATTTCTCTAATTCGTTGTAATGAGATGCTGTCATAAATACACATTTCCATGTTTGCATGAGGAAATCAACCATTCTGCAGGATACAGCAAAATGGTAGACATAGCCTGAGATTCTTACTAAGTTTATGTAATAAATAGAGACTTAAATGGATACTATTCCATGCATTCACATGTTAATTGAGCATATTCAGCAGATTATGTGTTTTTATGTATCAATAATATTAAGAGGGGAAAAATATCTTACTTGTATGCATTCCGAATAGTTCTATCAACTCTAGAAGTCTAACGCGACATGATCTTATATGAATTCGTGGCGTACAACGGAAAAGTAACCGAAAAAAATTCGTACATAAATTAAGTATATCTAGCATTTCCCTTTTAAAAGTAATGTTGCCCGACCGTCATTATTGCAAAGACGACGTATCAAGATCAAAAGCATTAATGATATAATTAAAACATTTTTTCCGTCCGTAACAAAAATAGTTTATTAACTTCCCTTAAGAAAATAACTAGCGTGTACTTGTGACTGAAGCCACATCCGAAATAAACCTGATAAATCTTACAAATGGAAAATACTTAATGATGTACTTACACCTATGAAATAATTAGGCCAAAACTATTTATGTATATTCTTTGATGTTGCATGCTATAGGAGATTAGAATCAATTGAGATTCCTATTGAGTTTCTGGGCGGATAAATGGATGAAAGGGAACACTCTAGATCATATATGCATTGTCTCCCTGCCATCCCATGGAGTAACATGTTCTCTATGATTATAATTGGCATAATAACAGTTTACTAGATCTTATCCCGACTAGTATTTTGTCTGATTTCCTAACCATCCCGACGAGACCAGCCAATGGCTAGCCATGCTGGGAACTGGAAGTAACTGGTGGTTTTTCAATCAAATAATTATGGGAATTAATTAGATTTAGGGGGGATAAGAACCACTGGTTCACTAAGATTTTGTGTTCTGAGATTCTTCCTAAGATTAGTTTGTTTCTATGGAAACTCTTGCATAATATATTCCTCGTAGATGATATCACTAAATTCAAAGGGATTGCCGTGGCATTCAGATGTGTCTGTTGTTGCCAAGGCTCACAGATTGAAACCCAAGATCATCTATTTGTCCACAGTGAAATTGCAAAGGAATTATGGCCCCTCTATGCTAATAATTGTGAAGTTCGTCAATGAGCTTCCACAGTTCTTGATCTTCTTGATATCTGGTTCAAACCAGCAGGTACATGCTTTCATTTTCTTGATAACCTTTTCCGTGGTTTGTTGACAGCAGTGGAAGCATAGGTGCTCCAAAAAGTTCGAAGATGCACACCAATCTGCAAATAACATAAATAAGTAAACGAAAGACAAGTCAGGGAAGTTATTCTATCTACTAATCATTCGAAGTCTACTAATTCCATTGAGTTAAGATGTTTACGCAAATTTCATGTGGATCTTCCTGCCAATCTGGTTAACTCTTTTGTTTCTTCTTTATGGTCCCCTCCCCAAGTTTAGTACGTGAAGGTTAACTGTCATGGCTTGGCTCTCGCAATGAGCAACAGCTATGGTGGGGGCGCATTAACCAGGAACAAGCACAGAGTTATGCTACATGCATCCGTACGTATTGAGTCTCAGTCTGAAGTAGCAGCAGAAGCAGTAACACTGATCTTGTAGGTGAAACATGGCATACTCAAAGGATATCTGCAGGTAGAAATAGAATCATGTTCACATCTACGAATAGCTGGAATTGCAAACTTGTCACAGGGTTCCTGAAAAATACGACATTTACTATTAGAGATTCAAAAACTCTTGCAAGTAAACTGACATTCCAAGTTCTTCCAACAACATAGCAACAAAGCTGCCAAGATATTGGCTAATAATGGAGCATCGCGCGGGAATCTACAGATTACGGGCAACTCACACATTTCAGTAGTACTCCACATTCAACTAATAGTAGATGCGCTATCTGGGGGATTTAGGGAGCGGCTCAAGCAGTAACTCTAACAAATTTCACCTTCTATACTGATGAATAACCCAATATATTTAAACACTTCTCAATCACAGGATAGCAGCAGTGGCTATCAAAAACTTGATGGCGTGCAAAGTATACACGGTCACAAGTAGTACCAAGTGTAAGCAAGGGTCATTATCCCAAAAGAGTAGCTTCAAAACATACCTCAATCACTAACTCATCACAAACCAACCGAAGATCTTTGAAGGAGTTTTGTTACACTACAAAGCATAAACTACTAAACTACTTGAAATAGGAATTAGGTTGACATTATGATTCAAGGTTGTCACTACCATAAACCTCAATATAACAGAATAAGAGATGACCAAAGAAGAGGGAAATGACTAAAGACAAGGTGTGTTGCCTCCTCAAGATGCATAGACGAGAGTTCATGGACTAAATGCTTCACTTATTTATTTACACCCACAAGATCTATGTATAGCCTGCACTATGGTTGAGCTACAAGCTATTCTTATAATACTAGGAGAATTTTGCATCTCGGCCTCACTACCATCAATTTAAAGAACGACGTGGGTGCCATCACACTGACCAAAATCCAAATATAGTCTACCCTTTGGATATGACACCAAGAGCTAGGGGCAACACCCCAAGGACAGTAGTGTAAGTGTTGAGAGTGCCTTTCCTTCCCATATCCTCTCGGCCCAGGGAAGGAGTTCAAGACGAGAAATGGACTAACCCACCATATGTAGGCTAACTCTTACACAAAAATGAGGATAGTTGCTGCTTGGTTCACTATGTCAATCATGAACCATGGCTTTCACCTTCATATGTGCAAGAGATTAGATACACCCGGTGACAACATCCAAATCAAGATTAGGCTTAGACTAACTGGTGGAAATGTTTAAATCTACGAAGAGAAATGAACGCTTAGCATAAAGAACAAGAAGATTTAAATTTAGTCCACAAAACTCGAATTACAACATCAAGAAGAGGCTCAACCAAGCCTTAAGTCTAAGAGTTTAGCTCACGCCCTACAATACAAACTAAAGAACCATAGAATGAAGCCATTGGAGTAGCTGATGAGCCAATCTTCAAGCCTTCCTCCTCTTCTATTCTCCTTAGCTACTGCGAGTTTCCAGAGTCAAAAGATGATGAATAGTGACAAGGGTTTTCCTTTTTACACTTTAGGTCCTGACTTGAATGGGAGAAGACCATGTTTCCCTTGAGTTCTTGTGTTAGTTATACACAAACACAAGTCTTGCAATCTAGACATCCTTCTCCAAAGCTTCCTGCTTTAGCATTTAAGGTGAAATAAATAGATGGAAGTGTGACTTGTGGGACCTAGTAACCACAATTGTTGACTTTTTTTGGTAGATATTTGTGTGTCATGTAAGCATAACTCCTTCCTTGATGCAAATGACCTAAGTTGCAGCATATGGACATGAATAAGCTTAAGTTAGGCATATATCCACAAGATAATCAATAAATCTTAGCTATAATGGCATTTAAACAAGCCTAGAATTGTATATAATCCGGGCTTATCAACCACCTCACACTTAAACCATGCTTGTCCTCAAGCATAAAACAAAGTAATGAACCAGAGATTGAGTCAATGAAGGATATATGAATGAAGGTAATGAAACGGTGATATGAACGTAGTTCATGCATAATGGTGATGAACCTGGTTTAGCCTATTGCTTAGAACAAGAGCACTGGAATAACAGTGTGGACACACCTAGGTCCTCAAAGAGAAGAATAATGGACAGAATTTATAATCAGATTACAAGGGTAGGAGAATCACATTCCACATCCTATGAGTACGTGTCCTCTAGCAGCCTCCAAGTATGGCCTTTTCAGCTTGATTCTTGCTTCATTGGGGATTAGCTAGACTCTTCATTCTCTTCCTTATATCCTAGTGCATGAGCTTTTGCAACTATCTCAAACCAAGTGTCAACTCCATCACTCTATTTCTTTTAGGAATTAGTGTATAGGTGAGGTGTCCTCTCTTGATGGAGTTGGACAGAATAGATGGACTCTACTATTTGGCTTGCATAAAACGTGAACAAACCTCTTAAATCTAATCTGAGTGAGAGATCACAACCTTAACCTGCTCCTAACTCCTGCTTGTAACTTATTAAACTATTTTTTGTCTTCTTTGGAGATATTTTGTTTTCAGTTTGCTTAGCATACCAGCTTCCTTTGTTTTGGTTGAGTTTCTGCTTCCTGGATTTGCTCCAGGGGTTTTATAATTGTTGGCCTTCACTTTCTTCTCTTCTAATGACAAGGCTAGATGTATTTGGTGCACCCTTTCTCTGCTCTTTGCCTTGATAATGGTAATGACCTTCTTTTCTTTTCTTTCTTCAACCTTTTGTTTTGAGCTTCAGCTGAATACTTCTGATCATAGAATACTAGGATCCACTCATTCAGACCAAACCAAGAGCTAGTTCACTCCCTTTCCGCATGAAAAGTAATTTGAAAATTGAGTTTCGGATGTTACTCAACTCATGCACTACATCCTAACAAACCATTGAAGAATCCATCTTCCTCTCCCACTTATGCATCAATAGCTATTCAAGACACAACCAAAGAGCATGCATAGGTTACAATAACAACCAGAATGTGAAATGAGCAGGAAATAGAGGATTCAAGCAAAAAGTTAGCTCAAAAGCGACAAAATGCAACAAATGGTTCAAGAACAGCAGCATAATCATAGCATGAAAATGCTCAAAGTCTAGCAGCGAATGCTATCCCCACCCCACACTGTAAAGTTTCACTTGTCCTCAAATGATTGCAAAAATCATAAAAGTGTATGAGAATATGGCATGAAGTAATACACTTGGTAGTTGTTGGCTTGAAATCTTCCTTACTTGAAGTGGCACATCAGGGGGTGTTTCCACACCACACTTGAATCAAACTGGCTTTCCTGCACATTTTGGGTCAAAAGGATTAGAAAACTTAAACATGTTGAAAATGAAAAGATACCTAACTTGAATTGCCTTTCAAGAAGTTCTAAATTTATAGTCGATAGATAGACTTCACGTTATCTCACTTGAAATGTGTAGCCTCCTTCCTCTTCATGAAGTCTTGAGGAGAGAGATAGGGCTTCACTCTCTGGACATTCACCTTGAAGAGACCTCCTGCATTTTTCAAATCCACCACTCTATAGGGATACACCTTAGCAATCTTATAGGGCTCTCATCACTTGCTCTTCAACTTGCTCGGGAATAATCTTAACCTTGAATAGAACAGGAGCACCTGCTGGCCAACTTGAAGGCCTTTGCTGGTAATGTGCTTGCCATGCCACAGCTTGGTCTTCTCTTTGTACAGCTTGGAGCTCTCATAAGCATTATGAAGAAGCTCCTCAAGTTCAGATAGCTGCAAAAGTCTCTTCTCACCTGCTACAAGTGGATCCATGTTTAGATGTTTGATGGCCCAGAAGGCCTTGTGTTCCATCTCTACATGTAGATGACAAGCTTCTCCATAGACCAGCCTGTATAGAGATACTCCAATTGGTGCTTTGAAAGCTGTTCTATATGCACACAGTGCATAAGAGAGTTTAGAGGCCCAATCTTTTCTTGTGATGCTTATTGTTTTCTCCAAGATTTGCTTGATTTCCTTGTTTGTTACTTTGGCCAGGCCATTAGCTTGTGGATGATAAGGTGTAGAGACTTTATGCTTGACACTATACTTGGCCAGAAGGTTAGAGAAGAGCTTGTTACAGAAGTGTGAACCTCCATCGGAGATAATGAACCTTGGAGTGCCAAATTTGGAGAATATATTCTGCGTGAGGAACTTCACTGCCACTGCTGCATCGCTCTTGAATGTTGGAATGACCTCTACCCATCTTGACACATAATCAACCGCAACTAAGATATAAAGCTGGCCATTACTTGGAACAAAAGGGCCCATGAAATCTATGCCCCAAACATCAAACAACTCCACTTCAAGTAACCCAACTTGTGGCATTTGATTTCTCTTGGAAATGTTTCCAACTCTCTGGCATCTATCACACCTTTGGAAAAATCTATGAGCATCTTTGTATAGAGAAGGCCAAAAGAAACCACACTGCAGCACCTTAGCTGCTGTTCTTTGATCACCTCCACATTTAAGAGAATGAAAATGCTATAGAATATATTCAATTTCATCTTCTGGCATACATCTTCTAATCACTTGATTATCACAACTCTTATACAAGTAAGGCTCCTCCAAATAGTAGTGCTTCAAGTCAGCAAAGAACTTTCTTTTCTGTTGATAAGACAAAGGAGGAAGCATGTTAGAAGATAAGTAGTTAGCTAAATCAGCATACCATGGAGTAGACTGAATGGATACAGCAAAGAGTTGTTCATCTGGAAATACATCCTGAATAGGGGCAGGAGACACAGAAGAAGATTGCTTCCTTCAAGTCTGGATAAGTGGTCAGCAACCACATTTTCAACACCTCTTTTGTCCTTGATCCCCATATCAAATTCTTGTAGAAGAAGAATCCAACGAATTAACCGAGGCTTTTCGTCCTTTTTTGGCAATCAAATATCTGATGGCTGCATGATCAGGATAGACTATCACCTTGCTTCCCTAAAACCTGAACTTGTTGAAAGAATACACAACTGCAAGCATTTCCTTTTCAGTAGTTGAGTAGTTCAGCGCTACAGCACGGAGCATCCTACTTGCATAGAAGATGGTGAATTGTTTCTCCTTTCTTTGACCAAAAATTGTTCCAACAGCAAAGTCAGAAGCATCACACATCACTTCAAAGGGTAGGCTCCAGTCAAGTGCTTGCATTGCTAGTGCAGAGATCAAGTATTTCTTTAAATCCCCAAAAGCTTCTATGCATTTTATTGTCATCTTGAACTCTACCGCTTTCTCCAACAGATGGCACATGGGTCTAGCGATGGCCGAGAAACCTTTAATGAACCTCCTATAGAACCCTGCATGCCCTAAGAAGCTCCTCACTGATTTCACAGAAGTTGAAGGAGGAAGACTCCTTATAACTCCAATCTTGGCCTTATCAACCTCAAGGCCTTTCTTGCAGACTTTGTGTTCCATAACTATGCCCACCTTCACCATGAAGTGACAATTTTCCTAATTCAAGACCAAATGGACATCTTCACATCTCTGCAAAACTCTCTTCAGATTCATCACACACTAATCAAATGAATCTCCATAAACACTGAAGTCGTCCATGAAGACCTCTATGACCTCTTCAATCATGTCAGAGAACACTGCCACCATACACCCTTGGCATGTGGTAGGAGCATTGCATAAGCTGAATGTCATCCTTCTAAAAGCAAAGGTATCGTAGGGACAAGTAAATGCAGTCTTCTCTTGGTCATCAGGGGCAACCATAATCTGATTATACCCACTATAACCATCCAAGTAGCAGTATAACTCATGGCCTGACAACCTATCAAGTATCTGATCAATAAAAGCAAGGGATAATGGTTTTTTCTTGTTGCTTTATTGAACTCTCTATAGTCCATGCAGATCCTCCATCCTGTCACAGGCCTCATGGTTATAGACTCTTCCCCTTCTCCCTTCTGAACTATTATCCTTCCTTTCTTTGAGACACATTGAACTGGTGAGATCCAATTGCTATCTGAAATGGGGTAGATTACCCCTGCATCCCGCCATTTTATGATTTCCTTTCAAACCACCTCCTTCATGTTGTGGTTCAATCTCCATTATGCTGCAACCACAGGTTTAGAATGATCCTCAGACTCTTATGCGTGCAAATGGACGGGGAGATCCCCTTTATGTCAGCAAGTGTCCATCCTAAGGCTCCTCTATGCTGTTTTGGGATCGAAACAAGGGTTGCTTCTTCAGCTTCACTCAACTCACTACTTATCAAGATTGATAGCTCCATTCCTTTGCCCAAAAATGCATACTTCCAGTGAGCAGGAAACGATCTTAACTCAACTTCAGGGGGGAGAATGAGAGAGTTTTGTTGTTGTGGAAGCCTCTCTCCCACACAACTGTGACTTCCAGAATAGTTTTCCCTCAATTAACTTGCAAATAGTTGCACCACTGGCTATTCCAACATCTCTTCTCTTTTAGTGGTCAGACAAACCTCCAAAGCATCAGTATTGCATCCCAAATCATCAGACAACTCCTCAAGATGAGTCACAATCAAATGACAGTGTTCAGATTCAAGACCATGATCAAAATGCATTTTCATTGCAGCATAAACATTGAAACACACTTCTTCATCTTAAATTCTGAGCTTAAGCTCACCCTTATTCATGTCTATGATAGCATTACCAGCCCTTAAGAATGGTCTCCCTAAGATAATAAGGATTCCATGATCTTTAGCCATATATAAGATAAAGTCTACAGGGATGTAGAACATATCAACTTTCTCCGAGACATCTTCCACCACTTCTCTTGGTTTCTTTAAGGACTTATCAGCCATCTGGAGTGTGATTCCAATAGATTTAGGCTCAGTAAATTCTAATCTCTGTGAAATAGAATAAGGCATCAGGTTAATACTTGTACCTAAATCACATAAAGCTCTGTCAAATAAATGATCTCCAATTGAGCAAGGGACAATAAAACTCCATGTATCTTCAAGTTTGGGAGGTATTTGCTTGCTTATTATGGCTGAACACTCGGATGTGAGAGGAATGGTGCCCTCATCTTCAATTTTTCTCTTGTGTGTGAGGATATCTTTCATGAATTTAGCAGAGATGGGTATCTTCTTAAGGGCTTCAGCAAAAAGGATATTGATCTCAAGCTTCCTAAACACCTCCAAGAACTTCTTATATTACTGCTCAAGCAATGGTTTGATCAATCTTCCAGGATAGGGTGCTCTCAATACCTTTTCTGTAGTGAGTTTATCTCCTTCTCATTTTCTTTCTTTTCTTTGCATAGGTGATGTCTTCTCTGTCCTTGGCTGCATCTTTTCTATCTCTTTTTCCTTCTCAACCACTGGAATTACTACAGAAGGTGGTTGTGGTACCTCTAGCTCCTTCCATGATCTCAGAATGATTGCTTGACAACTCTCCCTTGGGTTGTTCTCAGTGAAATTGGGAAGAACACCTTTTTGTCTTTCTTGCAGCTGATTGGCAAGCTGCCCTACAGTGTTTTCAAGATTCTTAACAGCCACTTGCTGACTCTGGATTGTTGCTTGCTGAATTTGCAAAATATGCATGCTTGTTTGCCGACTTTGGAAACTAGTTTCAATCTTGGAGGTAAGACTCAAGTTCTGCTGAGTCAACTACTTGATCATCTCACAATTTTCTCTCTGCATTTCTTTCAGTGCAGTCAACTGGTCAGTGTCTTGACTCTTTGAAGCATCATTTCTCCTAAAGTTGTTTTGGTAGCCTCTTTGCTGCCACCTTTACTGCTGGATATAGTTGAGCTACTCAACATTAATTTGAGAGTTCTCCTGGCAGTTGTTTGCATGATGAGCTCCTCCACACAGATGTCGTGAAGGTTGCTGAACTACAAAGACTTGAGATGGGTACTGTTGTTGCTGAGGAACGAACCGTTGCTACTGATTTCTTGTTGCAGGATTCCGCTGGGCTACCTGGGCTGTCAAAGCTTGCAAAGCTGCAGCTAGATTATCATTTTGGGACACATTCATGACAAGTTCTGCTCCTGTTTGAGACAACCTTTCTACTTGCCATTTGTAGCAGTTTTGAGCAAGTGTTTCCAATAGATTGAAGGTCTCATTGTAAGATTTTCTCATGAAAGTTCCATTGACTGCTGCATCTACATCTCTTCTTGTGTCATGGTTCAATCCAAAATAAAAGTACTGGATTTGTAATGGTACGCAAAATTTCGAGTTCCCTGTTAAGCACCAAGGCGTTATCGTAATTGTATGGACGCACTCGTAACGGGTTCGGACCGTAACTTTCATACTAGTACGTTTATATTGTGGTGCTAGACGTATGTTTATAATGCCAAACCCTAAACCCTAATCCCGTCAATTACTCCCACACGGGGATGGAACCGTTGCCAAGAACTGGAGAGATTGACGGGATTCACTGCGACCGTTCGTATGGAATAGGGAAGGAGGTGTGATTTCTGCCTTTAAATGCCGCAAAATTGCTGGGATGGCGATCAATTTCCTTCTCGAAAAGGGTAGGGTATCACTATAATAGCGACCATGGGAAGGGCGAGGAAAAAGACAGCCACCATTTCTTGTACCGTGCAATACCGGGAAGAGGAGATCGAGACTA
>JAOYMZ010062744.1:0-12842 GCA_025802335.1 Pinguicula primuliflora
TGATCTTCTATGTATAAGGTTTCTAACGATGTGACCAATTCCGTCAACGGGCGATGCTAGTGGCCGGAATTAAAAAGGAGTATATAAATTGATGTATAAGAAGATGGCAACGGAACCGCCACCTTTAAGTATTTACAAACATGTCAACGTGAAAAGCACTTTAAAAGCAACCGCAGAGATGCTTCTAACTTTTATGTTTTTTTTACTTCTTCACCGTAAAATCCAAAAGTCAAATGACAAAATCAAAATTATCAAATACTCCAAATTGACTTTCCAACCGCTAAAAGTCAAAATGTGATTTTCTGTAAAATTTGCATACACTCACTTAATATGAACCGTCATCGAGTCATTGACATATTTACGAAAAACTCAAATTAGAATTTATCACTGGAATAATGCTTATCACTGTGCACGTTAGAATTGCTCTCCAAGCAAAGATTTTGCCGCAAGGTAAGTTTTTTTTGTTCTCTTCTTAATAAGGAAATAAAATCTTTCTTTCATGAATAGCATTAAATCGACGGTAATAAGAGAATATATTCTCGTTACAGCATGAAAATCTTTTAAACAAAATTTCAAATAATTTCCATGTTATAAATTTCCATCACGACTTTCCTAATTTTTGCATGTGGGTAAATAATTATTGGTAAAATAAAATATTAAAAGACAATTTTACCAAAATAAATTGTGGACCTAAACGAAGTAGTACCTAATCCAGTTAAGTACAACTCCTTTTAAACTAATTTAAGTTGTCCAAATTAAAATTCGTTATCAATTTCAGATTTCAGAATTGTAAAAAGGTGACGATTCTGGAACCAATCACTTGATTTGGACAATTTTGGCCCACCCGACCCGTACCCGCTCCACCATGGACTTTTAATGTTCTTTTAATTTATATTAAATATTATATTAATTTATCATAAACATTTAATGTTTTTTTATATTTTTAATCCTATTATATAAAATTATTTTATATGATAAAAATTATTTGATATAATTACATTTAATATTATAAAATTTTAATTATGATATAATATAAGATATTTTAAGAGCATTTTAGAAAATTTTATCAATAACGATAAGAATTATTTAGTAAATGTATATAAATTCTTGAGTTGAAATTTATTCATATATAATATTTAAATTTATTATCTTGATTATACATAATTAGTTGTACTTATCAATATTATTTATATTAGTTTAATAACAAATATTTTTATTTTTTATTTTTCTAACAAAAAATATTTTTTTATGAGGTTGGTGGGTCGATGTTGCAGGTTCGAGTCGCCCCACCCGGATCTGGGCGAGTCAGGGTCCACCCCTGGGATGGTTGGGACGGGTCTGGAGCAGCTTTGACCTGCCCTTCCCCATGCCATTATCATTCCAGTCATCAACTATTGTCAGAATTAAAATAAATTAATGAAAATTTTATATATATGAGATTTAAAAGCCCCGTGCTCAAGTTTAGTCTCAACTATTTTGTCTCGAGAATTTATTGAACTATAATAATTAACTACTTACGCCATGTTTCGCACAGGGTTCCTAGAATTATAGTTTGATAATATGAACTTTTTTAATAAAAAAATGAGTATTTTGTGCAATTAAACTTCTAATATTTGTTCTTAATTTTGAAATCTATTTTTCTTTCTAAAAAGTAGAATAATAATTTTGATATTATATTAAAATCATAAATAATATATAAGACAATATTATCCTTATTCATCCTTAATTATTTAAACGAAAATTATTTTGATAATATATTATTAATTTTATAATATATAATTAGAATTTAATTTTAAATAATTATTTTTTAATAAGTTGCACAAAACACCATATAATCTAAAAAATTTAAAAATAAGAGGAAAATAAAAATTAGTAAAAGAAGAACAAGAATTAAGTAGAAGAACTCTACACAAAACGGAATCTTAATCTTATCATCAAAATTCCCTGTAGTTTTTTTTTTAAAACTTTCGGTAATGAAGTTGGCAGTAAACTCTCAGAATATTAAGTTTTGATATCGTGTATATAAAACCTTTTTATTAGAGTTTTTAATTCTGGTGTGCTAGTATTAGATGATAATAATTGGTAAATAGTATTGTAAAATTTGTGTTGAATTGAAATTTTTTTATATTCCGAACCAATGGTGCCAAATAAATACTTATGATGTCGAAATCTATTTTCAGCTGTCGGATATGTTATTTTAAGTGCACTGGGTCCAGGTTGCGGGTTATGACCCACACTTAAGTGAACTGATTTCAGCCGTTGGATAACATATCCGATGGCTAAAAATAAATTTCGCCATCATAAGCATTTATTCGGCACCATAGGTTTGGCATGTGAAAATATTTGTGTTGAATTGAGTACAATCCATTTTGTAATAGGTACCACACATTTTTATTTGTGTAAAGTTTGTATTTGTTTTTTTTATGAAAAATGATATTTGTACATTATAATTTGACACACTTATTAAATACATACATGTGTAAACAATCTCAACCACAATTTTAAAATTAATATTTATTTATTATTTTAATTATGGTTATAATTGTTGCAATGTTTAGTAAGTTTATACACATAACATTTCCTTTTTTTATTATTTGGCGAGGGGTTCGTTTAATCGCAATAATTGAGCTGGATCTGCAGTCACCCATTATCCAATTAAAAATAAATAAGGAAAATAAAAATGAAGGTTTACAAAAATAAAATTACAAAAGGGGAAAGAAGTGAGGAGCTGCTTCAATGTCTTCCTGGAGCCTCATATTATTGCATTGCGCACATATAAAGACCAGCAAATTGGATTCTTTTGAACCCCTTTGCTTTTTCTTCTTCACCCCTATAACCCCTATCATAGCTCCACAAACTTCAGCCTTAGAGAGAGTACCCTATTACCCCTTTTTTTCACAATATTCTGTAGTGTATTGGGTTTATTCATTGACTGCCGAAGAATTATGCCGCGGACAGCTCGTGGGCATACGTAATTCCCATCCGGGTTATGTTAATTTAGCGTGGATATTGGGGTATACTGTGAGATTCTGAAGCGGGATGAATATTGGAGCGAGTCCCATGTCGTTTACTAGTTCTAGTGCTTCTTGGAAGTCCGGTGATGTAGTTCCGGGGCAGTTTCCGTCGGGTCTGAGGGTACTGGTTGTTGATGATGACTTGACTTGTTTGAGGATATTGGATAAGATGCTCAGGACTTGCCACTATGAAGGTCATATATAGAAGTTCGTACTTGTTTGTGTATCTCTGTGTACGGGAGATTCTTGTTGAAAAGCATGGGTTTTTAATTAATGCAATTTTGTATGTTGGGGATTTCAATTCTTAGTATGATTTTCTCCGGCGTGTGTTTTGGTGTCTGCCGTCAGAGGGCTGATCTGATATGTTTTTCTGTTTTTAAGTTTCTTCCTACTTCTGTGGTTCTGGAATTTCTTGTAGTATGACTGAAGGCTACTATTGAACTGAAAGTTGGGATTTTTTTTTGCTAATCCTTTTTTTTTTGCTACTTGATTTGATCTTTTATTTTGTTGGATTGATGGTTGACTTGTGGATCTATCTCATGAATTCTAATTTGTCTGTTGGATAATATGTATACCTTTATGAGTATGAGCAGATTTGTTGGTTTCTCTATTTTCGTTAGCTTAGTTTTGATGTAGAGTTTCTGAAGTTCATCTAAATTGAATACCTTATTTTCCCGTTTGATTTTCTCAGTTACCAGATGTAGTCGGGCAGAGGTTGCATTGAAGTTACTTCGGGATAACAAGGACGGGTATGATGTTGTTTTGAGCGATGTTCACATGCCGGACATGGATGGTTTCAAACTTCTGGAGCATATAGGTCTAGAGATGGACCTTCCAGTCATCAGTAAGTGTTCTACTCTTTTCCTTTAGAATCTATTGAGTTTTGTCTTGTGCGTGTTTGATTATGTGAGTTGCTGATCTCTTCCTTGTTGCTGGGCCCCCTGTTTTTGTTGTTACCATAGTGATGTCAGCGGATGATAGCAGAGATGTGGTGATGAAGGGTGTTACTCACGGTGCTTGCGACTATCTAATAAAACCAATTCGAATGGAGGCACTGAAGAATATATGGCAGCATGTGATACGTAAAAAGTCGCAGGGCTCTAGGGAAAAGGACTCTGAACATTCTGGTAGTGAAGACTGTGAAAAGCTACAAAAGGCATCTGAAGATGTTGATTGTTCCTCTTCGCCAAATGAAGGTAACTGGAAAAGTTCCAAGAAACGGAAGGATGAAGATGATGATGCTGACGAAAGGGATGATTCATCTGCTTTGAAGAAACCACGGGTTGTTTGGACTGTTGACCTACATCAGCAGTTTGTCAATGCTGTTAATCAACTTAGAATAGACAGTATGTACCTCTTGCTCTCATTCCTCTTCCTGATTTCTTCCTGTCTTGTTGTTTGGTAGTTAGATGTGAAGTACCTTTTCTTTCCATCTAGATATATTTTCAGTTCTGTCTTGACATTCTACTTCTACTGGTGACATGAATACAGAGGCCGTGCCTAAGAAAATTTTGGAGCTAATGAATGTTCCAGGCCTTACACGAGAGAATGTAGCAAGCCATCTGCAGGTTTGGCCAAAAAAATTGTTTTCTTTGAGTTACTTCATGCTTTGGTGTTTCACTTATGTGAAGACCGTTGTTGTTTTGACTTCGAACCCATTATTTTTCAGAAATATCGCCTTTATCTTAGAAGACTGAGTCATCAAAGTGGATTGGGAAACTCATTTATGGGACCTTCAGATGTACAGTTTGGGAGCATGACTCCACTTCATGGCCTTGATCTTCAATTTGCATCTTCTGGTCAACTCCCTCCACAGAGTCTTGCTACAATCCAAGCTGCAGGTCTAAATCCGGTTCGTAGCAAGCCTACCTTTCAGTCCTTAGCTGATCAAAGAAACATTTTCAGCTTCGAAAACCCGAAGATAAGGTTTAGTGACGTGCAGCAGCAAAATGGTAGCAATAAGCAAACCAATTTGCTACATGGTATCCCCACAGATCTGGATTCTAAGCAGCTTGCTGCTCTGCAGCAATCTGCTCAACCCTTTGGCAACATGAATATGCATGTCCCCTCCCAGTCGAGCCAAAACAAGTTGCTAATGCCGCAGGTTGTTCAGACACAGCCGGGGAACCAACCATTGAATGAAGTCAATCCTGGGCATGTCTTGAATCTTCCATCATCCGGTAGCCAACCCATTTTGTCTTCCGGAATTTCTAATGGTGTTATGGGCAGGGGTGGCATTGGCAATGTTCATTTGCCAACATATTCATCTTCTTCGCATCACTCATCTCTAGTAGACTACTCAAGGAACCAGCAGCAGCGTGAGATGCTAGAGAATAATGTCTTTTCTTTTGGGGGCGATACTAATTCAAGAGCTACCTCCCTCACCTCCAAAGGGACAGTCGAAGCAGCGTGCAACTCCGAAATGAGAGGATCTAGAGGAGGCTTTGGTGCTAATTACGGGCCTTCTCTGAATGATCTGAATCGCAGCAGAACAGGTGACTGGAACTTACAAACCGCTGGTCCAATGTATGAATCTCCACAGCAACCAAATTTGCAAGTTCGCATGGACGTTGCCCCTTCTGTCGTAGTTCAACCACTGTCTTCCCTGGAGCCCAGGAACGCATTTAGCAACTCCACGACTATTAGCCGTCCGCATACCACACCAATGGCTGATATCTCTTCTAGAATCAAAGCTGAGAAACTGCCTGATATTGGTTTCCATAATGACTTTTATCCGAATCCGTTTGATGGGGATGACCACGACATCATTAATGCGCTACAGGTAAACTTGCTTTCCTGCCAATCATAACATCTTTACTTCAAGCGTGATCTGTAATAGATAACACTCATTCTCATATTCTTAACACACAGCAGCAGCAGGATGGTCTCTTGGATTTCGATTTCCACACGTTTGATAATCTTCCCGTATAGCAGCTGCTCGGGCTCGGTGATGTTTAGCTGACTGCATTTCATCTCTTTGTACATAGCTGCAGTTGATGACGATGAGGCATGAGGCCGCAGTTCTCCAGTCCCTTTCGTTTCTTTGAAATGGTTAGGATTCTTGTTCGTGCTTCCTTCTCTCTCTTTTGCTGCATGTTGCTATTCTAGTGTGGATAGTTCCTGGCGTTACAGCTACATTCTTTTCAAAGGCGAAACACTGAAACAACTCCATCTGGTGGATCAAACTTTATTTTTGGGGTCTATTTAGGATAGTAGTAAGAAAGATGGTCAGAGTGATGAAAACATTATGGAGGTCATACTGAACTGATTGCTGTGCTTCTCTTCTTTTTTATGTTAGTCGGAGAGGTTCGAGATTTCCGTGTACGGCCCACCGGAGATCTCGAAACTGCTCCGATGCATTGCCGTAAAAAAATAATATGATAATTGGGTGTTAGTTTGTTCTGATACTTATGATCAAGCATATAAAGATTAAATATTCTATTCTGTTTCTATAGATTCTTTTATTGATTAACCCATTGTTTGCATCTATTAAGGATTGAACGGGACCCCCTTAAAAGAAGTTTCGTATACCATTGTTGAAGTTTTTGGATCCCTGCTGAGTATAATATCTAGCCGACAATACACACAGCCTAACTTTGTGCATGACCCTTTGATACAGCAAGCCTTCTCTGTACCAATTTCTATGCTATCAACCATACGTAGTATTTCCTTTCATACGGCACTTGATTTTTTTTTTAAAAATCGAAATCCTACAAGTATTGCTTCGCTGTAAGATCATTCTGATCTAGTCTAGGCAAAATGTCCCCTACATGAACAGACCTGATACTTTTGATTGGTGATGCATACATGGCTGAGCTTCCAACGTTTGTCTTGTCATGTTTTCTTGCTCTTTACAAAGTGCATAATCAGGTTCTAACCACCTATTCTAGTAAGGATTGTATATCAGTAGGAGTCTCATTCGGTTCTCGGCTACCGAGAGCCTTGCCAAGACCTAATGGTTCGGTAACGAAAATTCGGTTATCGAACCGTCATCGGTACTGGTAATTGTACAGGTTTTCTTGTACCGAAGCCCATCGGTTCGGTATCGGTACATACCGTGACGGAACCGAGCTACCGAGGCCAAAACAAAGCGGAAAAACTATCGGAATACCGACGGTGTTGGTATTGTTTATCGACCGATTCTGATACCAATAACAGTACCGAAATCCCCATATCGAGAATTCTCAGTACGGTATCGGTAAAGGACAATCCACACCCCACATCAGCATCTTCAAGGAGCCGAACCAGAGACTTCTCATCCAGTAACTATATATTGTCATCCTCCAGCTGACTATCACCCTTTTGCATCTCCTCAAATTGTATTCGTGCCTTCTATTCTCAGTCTCTGGGTTGAGAAATCATTACTGCATCAGAAGCAGCTACTACCCCCAGTTTCTTTGCCAAGTCCCAGGTCTGTACAGCCCGAGTTGTATCCATGCCGCTATTCTATCTCGCAGCTCCCATCCTTGGTTTTTGTTTCACGCTGAATAATAAAATGCCAGGGTCGAGTTCCTTATCTGATTACCGAGTTTACTCGTTCTCTAAGTCCTCTCTAAACCCTAAATGCCTTGGAGGTTTTGGAGGTCCTGGGCGGGCGCCCAGGACGCCTGGGCAACCGACTTTTTTTTTTCCAATTTTTTGGCAAAAAATTAAAAAAATTATTTTTGCCTAGTCGGCTGGTCGTCTTGGGGCCGCCCTACGCATTCTCGAACACTGATCGTAGCTGTACGAATTTGCGTATGCCTTCAACTGTATATGGCCTAAGACCCAATACCGGATATCTACTTGCAGGCATAGAGGTAACACCTTCTATATGATAAATCTTATGGGGTAACGTCATCCAATTTTTCCAAAAAAAAAAAAAGACTCTCCCACCGTGTGAATGGATGGTATGTAGGAGCAGTGACACCACCCGGTTCTTCCGAGGGGTTGCTTACCTTCAGTGTCCCATATTCCATCGATCCTTCCTCATCATGTGAGACCTTCTCTCCTTGTCCATGTCCGTTGCCTGTTTCTTGTGCCTGTTGCACCATGTTTTCTTGAAAATGCATTCCGATCCTTGTCATGTTTTCTTGATCGATGAGTAAGAGCTGGAATGGACCAGCGTATGGGGCATCAATAAGGATTCTTCCGGATATGCAAAAACCTAAAAAGTAAAGCAAGATCCATATCAATAAGGATTCTTCCGGTTATTTGTTTTACTTTCAATACCCCCATGAACGATCAGGACATTGCTCTGCACTGTCTCTAGAGAAACCGGGGACAACGGGTTTAGGGCCCCTAGGGCAGGATCTGAAGGGAGGGGATGCATTAAGTCATCTTTGACGAAGTGTTGTGCTCAGTTCTAATATGAGTCATTCAAGTCCCATTTCGACCCTTGAACTCAGCAGAATATAGTTTTGTAACTTGTTCTCATCATTTGGAATATATATACTCCTGAGGTTCATGGATAAGCAATTCCATTTATCATCATCATGAGTTTCTTACTACCACCACCACCAGAGTGAATAAAACAGGAAGATATTTGAACCACTGTTACAATTTACATGGAGGTGAAAGCCTGAACATTGAACAGGAAGCCAAACATAAATCTTCCAATGATCAATCTGTATCTGGCTTTCATTGGTGGTCCTTTCTGACATGACCAACTTATGTTTGGAGATTTTAGGACCACCACAGAGTACTGCACAGAACTGGACTCAATCCTTTTATTTCCTACAACTTCTACAATTGACTCCTAAACACATGCAAATCTAAAGAGTAAGCTTGCGGGCCGAATGTTAGATGTACGATAAATAAATTATGTGTTAAATTCTAATTATGAGAGTCTAGTCATAATTAGAATTCGACACATAATTCATTTATTAAATAATACATCCTCCACCTGAAGTTCTTTTTTTCCAAATCTCAAATCTCACACAACGTCAAGACCGAAAGAAAATGTCATCTTCTTCTTCAATCCAAAGCTTCCCTTCTCCCGCTGTTCCATTACAATGATCCCATTGCATCCCCTCTTGATTGAAAGCTAACGGCGAGTTGCATCCATATAAATGGTCGCCTGTTTCCGAGTTTGAGCTCCAAGCCCCACAATCGCTCTCTCCCCTCTTGGCTCCACCGTCCGTATTCATCAGGAGTACGTCGTTCCCGCAATCGTTAAATCGACTGTACTGGTGTTGATCCATCACCTCATTCCCAAAGAAGCGTTTAACGTGCATTAATATATCTTCATCTACCTCCTTCCATGGTCCCGGAACAAGTTCCCCTTCGCTCGCCTCTGTGGGCGACTGAATAAATGCACTAGCCCACAATTCTGAACCTAATAACTCCGACCCATTGTCACAACTCACACCTTTTCTATTATTGTTGCTTTCACGAGGGCCTAGTGGATCCATCAAAGAACGACCCTTTTCCACTGCCATGTCGGCTGAGTCTGAAGTTGATGATCCAGCTTCAATTTCTTTCACTGTGGCCGGTCTGGGGATGATACCCTTTCGGCTGTTGGTAATATTGTTCTTGTTGTACTTTTTGGCCGCAGCCCGGCTCACACGCCCCGCCCGCTTCTTGGTTGTGGTGGACATCTTGATCATGTCGGCTGTAGAGAGGGCGGAGTCTGTACCGGTTGATCGGAATCTGTAGATCTTCCGGCTGAGATGAGAGTTCCAATAGTTCTTGATCTCGTTGTCGGTTCGGCCTGGTAAATGGCCGGCAATCAAGGACCACCTAAAAGGTTTTGGCATAAATAGAGTCAGATTTGGGGGTTTGAGATTGGGGAAAAAATCAGTCGCCAACTGTTTGTGAAAATTACTGAAAGAAGCTGCTGTAAACAGTTAAGGCCACGAAAATGGATATGCTTCTATGTCAGGGCAGCCATTTCTGTACATGAATATTTATCTTGTGCACTTGTTTTATGGTGGTCAAAAAAGACCCTTTACTGAATCCATCTCATCAATGTTTACATCTTTTCTATATGGTCCTCTATTTTCTACTGTTCGTGCTCGGCCAAAATATGGTTAAAAGTTTGAAATTTTAAGCATGCTTCACCTCTCATACAGTCACTATCCATCTCTAGAGACAATAACATAACACTATCGGCATCTTCCTTTGATCCTGTCCATCTTTTTTACTCTTACTGTCATAACATATATTACTGTGTTCCGTGCATGATCAAAAAATGAAAGAAAGGTTTGGTCTTTTCACCTGTTTCCCAAGTTCTTATGCAATTTGACGATTGTCTCCTCTTCTTCTTCTGTAAAGTTTCCTCTTTTCACATCTTCTCTCAAGTAATTAATCCATCTTAATCTGCAGCTCTTCCCGCATCTCAACAATCCTTGTTAAACAGAAAGAGAAATCCAATGATGTGAGAAAAGGAAAAAAACAGGATCTGGGGTGTGTGCAACTATGCAGTGCTAAATTGGTGTCATAGGTGGGCGGCTGTTTAACACTTTGGCGACTGTGCGAGCCAATCCTAGAAAAACATAACACCTCTTTAGACAAGGATGGAAGCCTCAACAGTTACCTGCATTCTGTGGAAGTGTTCTCCACGAGCCATCTCCATTCGCCTTGATGTAATTGATCAGCTTCTCATCTTCTTCCTCCGTCCATTTCCCTTTCTTCAGGCCAACCTTATCGCAGCAGGGGGTTCTACCCATTGCTCCGCCGGGAACAGGATCGGCTCGGCCACCGTTCGCTGCCGGAGCACTGCCTACTTTGTTGCTGTTGGAGTTGCTGTCGAAGCTTCTGGTTATGGTATGGAAATGAAATGCTGCGTCAGTCAGTTTTGTGATGTATTTAGATATATGCGCTTTCAAGGAAGACAAGTACCGATGAATCAATATATGCTCCTTTTTTAGGCTCTTTTGAAGTGGGAGCGTGGGCATTTTCGGGATTCCAATTCTGTAATCGGTGAAGTTTCCTGTTGTCGTCACTAGTTTACTTCCTAAAATGAAGTGAATGACAATACTAACCTCCAACTCATCATGACCGTTGAAATCCTATTGCATGAGCACATTAAAATGTCAAGGTCTTTATTTTGAGAAACATTATTGGCTGCAGAATTTATTCATGACATTCTCGTAGTTACGATTACAATGCAATTAAATTAGCAAAAATGACACTTACAATAATTCAACATTATGTGAAAAAATAATGGGCATTTTCCTAATGGTATTAGACCATTTAATGTATTTAGAGGGGGTAAGATGAAAATAATTAAGGTGGCAATGTTTTTGGACTATTAAATATGAAAAAATATAGAATAATACTATTTTAGTATAAATCGACTATGTATTAGCTCAAGTAATAAGTATATAAAACTCATAATTAATAGGTATATGGATCCTTAAATGGGATAAAAAACTTAACTATAAAAAAAAATATAGTGTTATGTGTAAGTGGAGCGGTCGCCCTGCTCCCAGCCTGCCATGCCACTAATAGATTCATTTTATGAAAAGACAGGGTGGCGGACATATGGAGGATCTGTTAAGAAAACAGGCCTGACCCATTATTTGGGTCTCGGTACCTTTGAAGAGATATGAGACTCTCGTAAGGGTCAACGAGCCGCCCGGCCCTTTCGATGGTCAACGGGCCGCCCGACCCTTTCAATGGTTAACGGGCCGCCCGGCCCTTTCAATGGTCAACGGGCTTTGAAGAAAATCGAGTCCACATATTGTGGGTCTCGTGGGTGTGGGTGCACGTGTGCGGTTAATTTTCGGTAGGTAGGTGATACCCTAGACAAGCCATGTCGGACTTGAACACCCCCACACCGTATAAACGCAGTGGAACCTGCTCTGATACCATGTTAGGAAGACTTGACCGACCTGTTATTCGGGCCTCAGCGTCTTTGAAGAGATCTGACTCGGCCCTAGCAAGGGTCAATGGGCCGCTCGGCCTCAGCAAGGATCAACGGGCCGCCCGGCCCTCACAGGGGTCAGCGAGCTTTGAAGAGAATCGAGCTCACATGTTGTGGGTCTCGTGAGTGCGGGTGCACGTGTGGGGTTAATTTTGGAAGGTAGGTGAATTGCCCTCTTTAAAACCATAGGCCCAAGGTGATTTGATTTTAACCACATTCTTATTTAAACCTAATTATTTTTACTTCCACAATCGGTGTGAGACAGTTTCAACAGGATCATGCAATACATTACCTTTCTCCACTAATAAAATCCTGAATTGGTCACTGCTCCTCGTGATATTGAATTAGAACCCTAGTGAAAACAAAGGATATGAGAAATTGCAACGACAAGACCGACGGTGAGCAGCAGTATTTGTTAGGACTCTAGGCTCCGTTGTTCTAAGGAGTTTTGTGCGAGTCGTGTTATATATTTAATGGTGTCACGTTCCTGTCTGTTTTATTCGTCCAAACGAATTTATTGTTCGTAGGCCTTCACATGTGTCTACTCTTGTTTAGCAAAGAAAAATTTAGGGTTTTATGGTTGTCTTCGGACCACATGGTCATGGGTCGTGGCCTCACTGAACCACACACAGCATTGTGAGACAAACACAAAACATACGCATGCAGAAACAAATATGATGCACGATTCAAACAAATAAAAACCTTCCGACATAGCTTGGGCAATTGGTTGAGACAACATATCTTAGCTTAGCGCGAAAAGATATTATGAATAATTGGAATACGATTCATGTGAATAATCGGGATTTTAAGTCGATGAGCTTGGCTCAACATACTCCGGAGGCATATTTAAATCAGGAATTTGCAAACTCGAACCGGAATACCAGTCAAAAAAACCACAACCGCCAAAATTATTCATTATAATATATCCTAACATAAAACATTAAAAATAAATTAATATTAATTAAATATTAAACATTTTA
>JAOYMZ010062755.1:0-12840 GCA_025802335.1 Pinguicula primuliflora
TATTAATAATAAAATTGACGATATTGATATGATGTATTATAAAACAATGGTAATGAAGCATCTCTGTGCGTCGTTTCATGTTCTGATTTGATGGGATGGATTGGAACAGGAAGGGAAGGACGACAATCAATTCCCGTCGGGTTCACCACGATTGAACGAGATTGATGGGTCGAGTCATTCATGAAGGTTTTCTTCGACTGCTTCGGCAACATGGTTGGCAATATCCGAGGCGAACGACATCACACGACATCGTCAAAGGCATTTTTTAGTGGCATTGAGATTATCCATACTGAACCGACAGTTGTGATGCCGACAGTCGTGATTTAGGCAACACATTCATTCGGAACCTTGCATCACATTCGTTCGGAACCCGGCATCACATTCGTTCGGAACCCGACATCACATTCATTTGGAACTCGGCAGCACATTCATTTGGAACCCGGCAGCACATTCGTTCGAAACCAGGAAGCACATTTGTTCGGAACCCAGTATCACATTCGTTCGGAACCCGGCAACACATTCGTTCGGAACCCGACAGCACATTTGTTCAGAACCCGGATAGTAGAGACTAAATTATCATCAACATTCATATACTAGATTCTTCCTATTTGATATCCACAAGCAACCCAAATACGATTAATTCGATGACCGTGGCGGCGTATCGCTAGACGAGACAGATGAACCACAATGCTGATCGACATCATCTTCCATTCTTCCCATATTCTGAACGAAGCATCTGCGACAGACAGCTATTGGGCCCAGTATGTGTTCTTCTATCATACGGTGGTTGATGTCACCGCGTATGGCTCGCTCTCCAAGTAATTCGGCCTGAAGGGCAAAGTCAGAGGCAACATCAAAGAATTCGATCGTGCCGGACACACGGTGAAGTTTAGAGGCAGAAGCAGCTAAGTTGGGTGATAAGTTTCAAAAGACAATGGCAATTTGGGCTGCATTAGTGGCGTCGAGGTTATTCAGACTGAACTTGTCGGGTCATGGTGTTCAGCGGTTACACAGTCAAAGGCGCCAGTCGCTGCGATAAGGTCGTCGAGTGCAGTGTCGAGGGCTGCATCGGATGAAAAATTGCCTGGCTTGGCAATGTTGTTGCACAGGGCGACGAGGCATGCGGCTTCCGAGGTAAAGGCGGTTGCAAAAGTGTGATGGCACGGAAGTTGGTGAATGAGACGACAATGAGGTCGAAGGCGATCACGATAAGGACGGTAACTGAATCGGCTAAGGCTGCGACAACGGCACCCATGGTTTGAACATTTAAACTCTACGGTTTTTCACCGTCGGAGAAGATACAGTAAAAAAATCGTCGGCTACTGACTTGATTAGAAGGTATTAAGAAGGTTTAGTATTTTATTTCTTTTCTTTCTTTTCTTTTAATGCCTTTTAAGTAAAAAACAATAAAAGTAAATCAAAAATAAAATATGAGGTTACATTTCGAAATAACATTTGCGCGGAGGTTACTTGTCTAATTATTCCATGAATTAACACTTCATAGTCGGTCCCAAACTTCAAGACTAATTAATGAACCATCAAAGAAAGAATCTATTTCATCTACTACATTTGATGTCAAATAGTGGTTGTCCTAGTAGTTTTGAAAATGATAATTGCAAGATCATGTATTCAATTCTTTTCACCGATATGAGCTTGTCACATATGTCTTATTAAAAAAAAAATATGTCGTATGAAGTGTGACTTAGCTCCTTACTGTAATTTGCAGGATATTGCGATAGGACGTTGATTTAACTATCTCGGTGGGGTCTATAAAAATTCTACTATTGTTGATCAATTTCCTCCACATTTCTTAGCGATTACTTCCCATAATCGAATGTACTTAATAATTTGTAAGGCATGCATTATCCACAAGGACATAGGCAAAACTTCCCCACAAACACAAACAAAACTTGTTGACAATATTTTGAAGTGCACAGTACGGAAGGAATCGAAGCCAGGTCGGATAAAATGAAACAATTACGAAATGTAAATTCAACACACAAAAAAGCCTGTAATAAATAATTAAATTATACACAAACCCAACTCCGTGAACCGCAAGCAACTCCGTGAACCGCAAGCAACTCCGACGCCGTCACATTTCGTAACCAAATATTACGCGTAACGGGCTACTACCATTTAATTATTTCGAAATTATATTAACTGTGAATGTGTAAGAAATGAAAAATAATAAACTGCCCGAAATAGTTGTTGCTGCAAAAAAAAAAAAGATGTATTTTAGATTTTTTGAAGAAAAATGTGTTGGTCGGTTTTGGAATGTTCTTTAGGTGATGATTCCGGAACGGATTCCACTATAGAGCACCACCTCTTAGCACATCACCATCATACCACTCACATTAATTGGTAAGCGCACACACACATGTTGGTGTGTGTATGTGGGACCTATTACCCATTAATAGGGGTGGTATCATGGTGGTGTGCTATAGAGGTGGTGCTCTATAGCATTAACATTCCACAACTGATTACGCATTTTAATTTTAGAGACTTAACATGATGAAAATCGTTTGGGTTAAGAGTTTTACAAATTAAGCATGTATATTTAGGGTTTTATACTAGAGCAATACTCAGATGCTCACTTAACGGTTATTGTGTTCAATTTTAATCTGAGTCATTCATGTGTAAATATGACAGTTTACATTAAATATGTCATTTAAGTCATTTTAATAACTAATCTAATCGCAGACCGTTATATTGACAGATAAATAGTTTAGATTAGAACTGAGCACAACAATCACTTACTGAACATAGTATATATATATTTTTTAATTTTTTTTATAAAGTGGATTTCTACTTATCCTGTCATGACTTAAAACCTCGACTTATTGGTCAAAGGTAAAGCATTTTATCAATTAAGTTGTACTTCGTTGTCGTATATATCACTTGAGAATTCATCTTTTAGACTAATTTACTCCGGGAATATGTGCCGTAATTGAAAATTCTTGGAAAATTGCGAGAATTTCAAAATTAAATAAAAAAATTATTTACCCAAAATAGATTTGTATCATTTTCCGTAAAACAATAATTGTATCATGAGAGAGCGGGGACCGCACTCAACGCCTTCGTTCAGTGACGCCAGCAATACAATGTGTACTCAGTACGATATTCCCATGTTCATTCAATCACGCTGTTCCGCTCTGTGTTTCGGGAATTTTAATTTTTTTTCTTTCCCCTATAAATCCCTTCTGCCATTTTCCCAATCTCACACCATTCATATGGCCGAAGAGTTCCAAGAATCGGAAATCGTATTCCTAGAAAACGCCGGAGAAGAAGAAGACGGTCGCTGCGATTCGCCGACGGATTCTGGGAAGATCAGCTGCAAGAGGAGAAGGTTGGAAGTGGAGAAGAAGAAGATCATCTCCGTTCCGGTGGATATACCTCGGAATTTCGCGTGCTGGGACATCGACGGCGACGATGGGCGAGAATTGGTCCCGCCTCACGTCATCGTGGGGCGGCGCGTGACCGGTGGGATGATGGCGTTCTCCGTTTGCACCGGGAAGGGCCGGACGCTGAAGGGAAGGGATTTGAGCAGAGTACGGAATTTGATACTCAAGATGACGGGCTTTCTCGAGACGTGAAGCAAAAAATAAAAATGAAAATAAAAAATGAAAGAATTACATGTTAAAAATAATAATACTAATAATAATAATAATAATTGTTTGATTATTTTTGGATGAATAGAGATAGTTCATCCCAACCCCAGAAAATGATTCCTGCTGTTTGTCTCTAAGCATGTTGCAACGCTGTCTAGTTTGGGCATTGTTGTCGTTTATATGGATGTGTACACGAGCTAACTTATAAGATAAATAAAATTAAAAAAAATTATAAGATAAGTTGAAATATTATGATAAAGACCTTAAGTATTAATTAATTTGTTGTAGTACCATATTTTTTATAAGTTGATTTATGTTTTTAATGTGAAATTTGTATCATATGGTTACTCTCAACTAATATTCGAAAAATTACTGGACGGACTGTAGACGGCAACGGCTTAGGCGGCCGTTATATCCAGCCAAAGGCGGGGCGGGTGGGGGCTAGCGGTTATCGTCTTGAACAATAACTCTCAATACGGACAATAGCATGTTAACGGGTGTGCGAGTTTTAAGTGTTACATGGGTTAGGCTTTGGCATTGCAACAGTAGGATTTTGTATCAGCAACGTACCAAAATAGATAATGCATGTTTCATAAGCTTTTGGAAGAAGCTCCACATATGATTGAATCATGACAAGAGCATGTCATGTGGATAGCACGCGGGCCTAAGCCCCAGGGGGAAATCGTGACATTATTGACTGATTCGAGGTAACTTAAAACCAAACAAGTTTTCATGAATGAAGAAAACTATAACATGAAAATTGTTGAGATAGCTAACACATATTTCAATGGACGTGAATAATGAATGTTCGTGTTCAGTTTGTTAAGGTTAACGAATGAAGCGAAAATCGAAATATAAACAAATTATTGTTGGGAAATTCAGAGGTTAATGTGAAAGCGAAAAAATAAACGAACAAGACAACAATACAAGATTTAATGTGGTTAGGCTTGAAAGCCTAGATCCACGGGAGAAGAGGAGAATCAATCCAGTATAAGCACAGTGATACAAAAGAGACATAGCGAAAACATATAAGATACACATGGAAAACCTCTCAAACTAGAGAGCCACAACCCAAGTCTCACATCTCTCTTTTTTTCTCTCAACCCGGTCTCTCTTTCTTTTCTGCCTCTTTCTCAAAGAGATCTAATATCTATAGAGAGGAATTCTAATGCAATAAGAATTCTTACAGGGGTTAATAATTCAAGTCAAACTATGATTTTTAATTACATCAAAATCCCAACAATTACCCCATTGACTTTAATTTTCTCGTATCACAAACAAACTTAATTTCTTTCTCCAAGCACCCCCTCAGAGGTAGCTCCATGGTGTGCAACACACATGCTCATCTTGAACTTATCAACAGAAGAAGACTTCATCGTCATATCCATGGGACCAACAAGCTTCACAGCTGTAGAAGTACCCTTACTTCTCTGAACACACAGAAGCTCTTTATGCTTGCACATAACCCGATCATGGTCTCCAGTACAGACGAACACTTCTAACCAAGTGAACATCTCTTCTTCAATTCTCTACACCACCAATTTCACTCTTCCAACCAGAGTGTATCATCGATATTGGAACACGAGCTGACACTCCCAAGTCACCATCAACAAGCTATAACAAAGTTCTCAAACTACCACGAGTGCAAAAAACTTCCATGAGCCTCCAAAGCTCAAAGTTTTCCAAGTCTACGCGAGACTTCAACTACCATGGTTCCAAACTACTTGAACTTTCATTCCAAGCTTCATTGGCTTCTTGTCTAACTCAATTTTCAGTTCCTCAAGATCCACATCCGTTAACCCATACATCAAGATTGCATTCGTCTTGACTCAGCCACATCGCAAACTTGACCCAAACCACAACGATTATATTGCCATATAAACCAGAAGATAAATCAAGCAGCAAAACAGTATTCTCCCAGATATTCAATTAATAACCCTAAACCACACAATATTTCCTAGCTGCTAAAAAAAAATCACCCAATTGAACAATTCAACAAAAATCCTAAAATCTGCTCACGGTTTTGTGCCAAATTCGCCCCATCCGCTGAACGATCGACTTCCCAACCTTAAGGATATTGTTCTTCGTTCCAAGAGCCTTCCAACAGCACCAAAATCTCAGCAATCGGACCGGTAGATCTCCGGCAAACAAGGGTCAAAGTTTACTGCACATTGCTTTGCGGACAGCATTAATTTCGATCGATTTTGATAAAATCGAGAACCTTATTGAAAACAATTGACCACCAAAATTAGGGCTTTTGTTCCTCTTTCAATGGGCTTTCAAACGACACCAAGATCATCCTGTCCTCAATCTTTGGTAATCGGCAGTCAAAGTTACAGTGACACTGGTCAACGCGGGAGATTTATAAAAAATCGTCCCTTTTTTTTCCTTCAACAAATATTGTGCCCAAACATCACAAATCTCACATCCCAGAACATCAAGATCATCCAATTTTCGATAGATCTTGAACAATAAGCCTAGATCTCACAACCTAGGCTCTGATATCATTTGTTGGGAAATTCAGAGATTAACGTGAAAGCGGAAAAATAAACGAACAATGCAACAACACAAGATTTAATGTGGTTCGGCCTGAAAGCCTACATCCACGGGAGAAGAGGAGAATCAATCCAGTATAAGCACATTGATACAAAGGGGACATAGAGAAAACCTAGAAGATACATATGGAAAACTTCTCAAACTAGAGAGTCACAATTCAATCTCACATCTCTTTTTTTTTTTCTCTCAACTCAGTCTCTCTTTCTTTTCTACCTCTTTCTCAATCATAATAGTCAAGAGATTTAATATTTATAGAGAGGAATTCTAATGCAATAAGAATTCTTACAAGGACTAATAATTCAGGTTAAACTAGAATTTTTAATTACATAAAAATCCCAACAATATGTCTATATTTCGTTCGTTAAGCTTAACAAACGAACCCCGAACGAACACTACATGTTCGTGTTCAGGGCTCGTTGTGCTTAACGAATGAGTCCAAGCTCGTTCGCAAACGAAGAAAACATCATGCTCGGGCTTGTTTATTATACGTTCGCGAGTTTGTTCGCAAACGATAGCGGGAGTTGGAAGGTTATTTCGTGCTAGCTCAGTTACAAATTAAATGTGTCTTGCTCGAATAAATGGGAAATATACTTCTACTTGGGACTGAGACTGTAACGGTATGGATTTTTATAATTAAATTTTCCTTAAATATGCTCCAAGTTCTTAATTATCCGGTATTAGTTTAGATTTATAAACAAAGATACGGATTTTTATTTATAATGAAATATTTCTTAAGTTATATTTTTCATCTCTTGATAAACAATTAGCATAGTAAGATTATAGATGTGGGCTGAGCCAACATTTATTTTTGGAATAGACCGGATGTTTTGAAGAACCTGACTTCTGCATAATGACCCTATCATATCTTCTCCCTCACCATATCTTACCCGACACAAGAGATCGAGTGATATCCGGAGGTTCATGCTAATCTCTTGAAACCATCGCAGGAGATTTAGATTACTCCCAATCCCGCGAAATCAAAGAAGAACATGATATCAAAAATATGTTGTTTAGGTGATGAAAAAATTAACGCTAATTTGAATTCTGCAGATATGAGTATCAAGATATTTACATCCATAAAGATTCAATTTTGTTTAGAACATATTGGAATGTCTTAAAAATGTAATTGGTTTGTTTTGTTATGATGTATATTGATGTGTATAACTTTAGAATTAGGGTACTGTAGTTTTTTGTAAATTCAGAAGATTGAAGAATGCTGGATCAAGTGCCCAATGTGGAGATTGTGAGGAATGAGCCCATATCCAGTCCATAATCGAAGCCCATTCACATATGCCTAATCAAGGCCCGAAAAGGGAGTGCATCTATCATTTCTTTTAATTTTACATAGCACACAACATCGTTGTATTTTTATTTTAAATACATTACACACGAGCATGTCCCAAACTCGAATATGTTGCCTATTTTTAAGGTGGATATAACTTAAGTTTTAAAATATTCTAATGTAATTGATTGTTGTATTAAATCTAGTGGTACATTAATTTTACATTTCTGCGTGCTATATGTGTGGACATTTCTCCTCGGGACACTATACACTGTCTACCATTTATTCATTTCAAGCACAACCAAACTCCTTAACTCGGCTTACAAACTCATCAAATAAATTTCTGCATTCCATCATATTATTGCTTGTTGTTATGTTGTCTCATCTCTTACTCTTAAATCCTCATGGATTCCAAAAATGATTTTCCAGCTAGCTCGCGAGAGAAGAATCCCTTGAGATATTCGACGACAGAGGTCTTCTTGAATCTAGCTGGAGTTTGATGACTGATGAGGCTTGGAGCAGGGCCGAAACCACTCTCAAACTTTGGATGCATAAATGTTGCAATGGAGAGACGCAGTTTGTCAGCATTCACAGTCGCTCGATGCTCAATGCTCTGATAAACTCCGTTGGTAATTACCTGCAGCGGATCCAAAGAATTTATTAAGGTCTTACTATTGTGGAAACCGGAATGCAAACTATTAAACAAGTTACAAGCCCAACCCCAAGTGAGCTCTGGCCCATGCACGTGTAAAAAGCGGATATTGTAAAGAACACAAGCTGTTTACGTGGTTCAGCAAGGTGCCTACTCCACGGGAAGAAGAGTTCTTCCACTTCTCTCTTTTTCTGGTTTTTTCTGTCGCAGGTTACAATGATGGAGGAGTTCTCATCTTTATAGTTACAATACACGGTTTTCTCACTTATCCATAATCCCTCAATCCCTAGAAATATGGGATACTAATAAGGTAGGATTCTTTTTATGATTTATTCTCCTTATTTACATTTATTTACCCCAACCAATTTATTCCTTAATAGTGTGCACATAGAATGTGGCCTACGGGTTACACTTTTGTTGATATTCTGTTGGGATTTTGGAACATGATTCATATGTTACTAACTATAATATTGTGTGTTTACTTGTTTAAATCACCCGTGCACGTCCCTCGAACACGTAAGAGCCGAATGATGTTAAAATGTTTTCAAGTCTAAGTCTTTGGGCTTAAATATGACTTACGGGATTGTCAATTGGGTTAGATAAACTGGAGATTGAAATTCAAATACTCAGATTACTGTCTATTCAACATTGATTCTCGGGTTTTCTGGTTCATTGCTACGTAGAGTTGTATTTGTGAGTTAGTTTCTGGGCCTAGATAAGTTATTGGGCTTTGACAGTTGCTATTGGGCTTGGCTTGTATCTGTGGGCTTCGGTTACATCTATTTGTTTGGTCCCTGGGCCGATCCATCACTTGTCCCATTCATTTATTTTGGCTGGTTTCATTTATTTGATGTTTGGGCCATATCAATTCTCTCGGCCCGTCTTCATCCGTCACCTTGGTCCATGATATATATTCTGTTGGTCTGTATTCGATCGTCACTTTTAACTTTTACAACTCTCTGATACTTTCTCTCGACCGAAACCCTATTTTTACTCTGGAAAACTCGCCTCTTCTTTCGCCTTTTCCGGTCGATTCTTTAGTCCGTTTCTAATTCTAAGCACAGATCTGGACTCCTTGTCCTCTTCTCGTTTTTTTGAATCGATTACTTTCTCCGTTTCAAGTGTTGAGTGACGGTTTTCATCGAGGCTCATTTTCTGACGGCACGTGTTCAGGCGGATTCTTGCGAAATTTTGACTTATCTTTGATCGCTCTGTCTTCAGGATATAGGATTACTCTTGATTTGTTCAATTTGTGTTGCATGCAAATTGTTCGTTCATAACTCTATTTTTATCTCTATTGACACTTATTGTTTCTTTTATAGGATCTGATCAACGTCAAATCGGACCTCACATATTCTTTGGCCAAACTATTATTATTAAAAATATGCTATTTGACTCTTAAAATTGAAAAACATACCTCCAACATATCTCCGATGTTGATAACAAACGCATTCGGCAGAGGTGACACCGGAATCCAAGCTCCATCTTTCTTGATTTGTAGTCCTTCCACTTCATTAACTTGGAGAAGAATAGTGAGCGCCGATGCATCGGAGTGAGGCGCTAAGCCGGTGACTAGCTCCGGTTGCGGACAAGGCGGATAATAATTCATTCTCATCGTTTGGTAGGCTTCTTCAAAGAGTGTTTTCATGTCTTCAACTTCCATGCATAAACCTCTTGCCATTGCTTCAAGAATCTTCATTGAAAGGATACTCACTTGTGTTGAATAGGCTTCGATTGCATCTCTAAAAGGGGAAAATAAAAAAGGTACAAAATTTTATGAGTGTAGGCTACATTCCTTCTACACTTGCCTACTCTTTCTCAAATTACAATTTTTTAGAATATAGATTGCTTTCTCTAATGTCTTTTACCTGAATGTGGAAGGAAGTTTTGGAAACAAATATGGCTTTCTGAGGTAAGCTGGTGATGAAACAAAGAAAAACATGTCTCCCCAATCCAGCTTTTGTTCTTCAGAAATCACGAAGATTTGACCATAACCTTCTACATCCCCTGGCTTCTGTGCAAACATCATCTTTTCTTGACTCGGGAGATTGAAGAAATGCTGTAATTCAAACTTCATTTTATCCACTACTTCAGGATCCACTTCATGATTGATCAACTGCAAACAATCCAAGAGATAAGAGTCATGATTTTCTATACCAGTTTATTTAGAATCCTCTGATTGCCTATTTTTTTTGCTACATGACCGAAAGTGGACCCAAGACAACAGGATTTTTATTATCCAGACTCCTGCGTGCCGAGAAACAAAAGAGTAAAAAAAAACTGTGACAACAAAGGCTTCTCTTCTCTTCTCTATCCAAGAACTACCTGAAAGAATCCCCAGTCCCTTGCTGCAGTATGCAGTAAATGAATCTCTGAATCCGTTGACAGTTTCCCGAAATCTATGACCGGGATTTTTGGAGATGATGAAAGACGATCGACAATGTTCTGTCGCTGATCATCTCGTACATATCTCGATGGAACAGTGGCTGATTTTTCCATGGCCAGTTCTTGGACAAGAGGAACCTGAAGAGATCCGCCGAGGTGTGGGATTTGAGGATCCATTTCTGAACAGATTTCTCCTTCAGTGTATTGTATATTGTATATGCAATTGCAATGATGAAGATGGTCCAATATAGATTTTTAGCAGCAAACATTTATGTAGATTTTTTGCAATGGTGAAGATGGTCCAATATAGATTTTTAATAGCAAACATTTATGTTGGATCTTGAAACATACACAGAAAAACAACTATGACTTAATGAGGACGACAAGCAAGTTATATACCACCACCGGTAGGCTATTCCTAGGGCCGGATCCACCAGGATACTTGGAGGAGCGGAACAAGACCATCCCAAAAAAAACTAATATATTTAATAAAATTTGGCCCTTTAATTATTTTTCCGTAATCTCTAATTACACTAGGGCAGATCCAATGGCGGAGTTAGATTCATATTTGGTCCAATTTGAGCCTATTATTTTCTTAGAAAACTCAAAATTGAGCCCAAATTGTAAAACGGATTCGCCACTCTCTAGTTCCGCGAGTGGGCAGGCCTATTCATGCCGGGGCTCCAGCCCATGATTTTGGGTCCACCCTAGCTATATTAATCTAAGCCCAAAAAATAACATCATTTTTTTTTCTACATTTGTGGCTAGACCGTCTTCATTTATAGACTCTAGAAGCCATCATCTTAATTGTGCAACTCGTATGGGACTACCTTCGTCCTCTTCTTCGAATAATTGTGACTAAATTGGGCAGAGCCATAAGTGCTGAATTGTGACCGACTTAGAAGTCCATCTTATATCCTTATTGTACTGAATCTTCCTCCTCTTCGACGTCTTCCTTTTTACAGCAGTCCATCACGGACAACCTATGCTCGTCTTGAAATGGATTAGGGTTACATAAAAGAATCATAAGACGTGATGTTTGGTTCGCTTTTACGGAACCAAATGGATAATAGTTTCCTCTGGAATTGTTTGATAGTTGTGGTATTCTTATAGAATGGGGAATTGGTTTTCTCAAGTTTAGCAATGCTTTTACGAGCTGGAATATTACCTAAATCGCTTTTATAGTAATGTTACCAAATTGCTTAAATTATTTTGATTTTTGAAAATCAGACATATACAGTATATTAGGACTACTAATATACTGTATATGTCTAATGGTAAAGGAAAGTAGGAAATTAGGTGTATAAGAATCTATCGATGGGGGGTCATTTAGTGCTCATTCGGTCTGTGTTATCCTTACTGCCAAATCATTATTTTTTTCCATGTTCCTAGCTCCTAAGAAAGTATTGAACCAACTAGAATCTATATGTAAAATTTTGTTATGGGGAGTGAGGAATGGGGAGAAAAGAGTTGCTTGGGTAGCATGAGAAAAAATATGTCAACTCGGGGGTTGGGGATTCGTAGGTTTGAGGATATAAATAAAGCTTTATTTGGCAAGTGGATTGGTAAGATACTAGATGGCAAGGAGCCGTTGTGGAAAAAGATAGTAAGGGTAAAATATGGAAGGGAAGGGGTAATCGTGGTGGGCAATAAGAGGAAATTTGGGGTTTTGAGAGGAGAGGTAAACGAACAAGGAAGAAGGGGGCGGGGGGTGAATAAGTCAGTGTAGTGTCTGGGAATTCAAAAGGTAGGGAGCGAGGAGTGGTTAGAAGAAATGTTACAAATAAGGATGGGAGATGGAAAGAATGTCAAATTTTGGGAAGATGTATGAGTGGGAGGCAGTGGCGGATCCAAAGAGGACTGAAGGGGGGCACATGCCCCCCCTATAATTCCTCTTGCTCCCTATCCTCTAAAATTCTGGAGGCGGAAGGGAAGACAAAGAATTGACGCAGAACAAAAGTGGAGGAAGGGGGAGTTGGCGGCGGAAGGAAAAACTGGAGAAAACCATGACAAAATAAAACCTAGAAGGTACCCAATCAAAATTAGGCACATGGATTCGTAGATGACTCCCATCATCAAAATAAGCTGTCGCTTTCTACACAATAAATTGCTTCCCATTATTTTCTTTTTTTTTGCTTCTCTCATTTGTTTACTCCTTTTTTTAGCAAGGTTCATTAGTTTACTGCTCTTGGTTGAAAGATGGATGAATATAATATTTAATTAACTATTTTTTAAAAATACAAGATATTAAGAATATAATTCATCTTTTTTATAATTAAGATGGAAGGAGGTGTAGAGATAATTTAATTATAATTATTTCGTGCTATTTTATTATTTAAATGTTAATTATCATCACT